>LR544873.1:0-29908 GCA_900536305.3 Caenorhabditis sp. 40 LS-2015 | reverse complement strand
TCGCCACTGGAGTTCATTTCGTTTTGTGCGCGTCGCCAGAACTGTCATCGCGGCAGCGAGGTCCGCAAACACCGCTGATGCGCCCGCATTATTTTGACAATATGTTCCGAAGATTTTTTTCGGCAAAAATTTTTTTTTCGAAAATTTAGAAAAAACTTATTTTCAGCAAAATTTCCAAAAATGTCGTCGTTTCCAAAAGAAGAGGACCCATTCGGCGAGGACGACGAGATTCTGGAGTTCGCCGATGACGAGCCACACGGCGGTCAGCTACACTACCATGACGACATTTTCATGGAGCAAGAGGAGGACGGTGGGCGGGACTACGGCGGAATCTATGGTGACGAGGGAATGCCGCCGGAATATGACAATGATGATGAGGAAGTGAGTGGCTGGAAATTGTCACGGTGTTGCAAACGGGTACTTGAAGCAAGCGTGCTTTGTCGCTAACTTTCCTGGCAAAGTGCCAAGATAAGCAATTGGCATTGTGCCAATGAATTTTTCAGTGATAATTTGCACAGGGGCGCTACGCAGCGACCGCGACGCGTGGCGCAGCGCGCCCAAGCGAACTGAGACCTATCGGAATGCATGTACCCTTTTGCAACCCCGTGAATTGTGTAAAATTTTATGCTGAGCAATATTGCAGTTGGAAATTTTTCGATAGCTTTGCTGGTTTTCGAGTTATGCGCCTTCAAAGTTAGACGGCTATATCTCGAGAACGGCTTGAGATCCTGAAAAACTTTCAACTACAAAAATGTTCAAAATTTTAAGCTGAGCAATATTGCAGTTGGAAATTTTTCAATAGCTCTAACGGTTCGGGAGATAGGCTCTCCCCCACATATGCATACTCATTTTGACCGTCTCGGCCCGCCAAATTCAAAAATTTATGTTTCATCCGATTTCGTCGAGTTCCAAACGAGTTATATCCCAATTTTCCAGCCCTACCTGCACAACGCTCACTATCCGCCAGACGTCAATCCGGACTTCATCGACGCTCACTATATCAACACGAGTCCAGAGTTTCTGGAGCAACAGGAGCGCACGCAAATGCCAATCGATGAGTTTGAAAATCGTTAGTATTTTTGCTCCAAATTCAGCCGCTGGAAACTGTAAAAATCGCAAAAAAATGAAGATCCAAAACTTCCAAAAAAAAAAAAAAATTTCTCGAAAAAATTTTTTTTTTCAAAATTTTTTTTTGCTTCAAAATATGTAATCAAGTGTGTTGATTCCGAATATGACACTGAAAATGCTCAAATATTGCTCTAAACACCCGAAAACCCGCCTCAAAGTGGTCTTTTTCGAGTTTTTTTTCGAGAAAGTTGCCATTGGAATTTTTCACTTCCGCCATCGAGTTTTCGTCCATTTTTCATGGATTTTTTTCGAATTTTTCTTGCTAAAATATGATGTAAAGAATAGAAAGACTAATAATATGTCAATTTTAGTGAGGAAAATCTGGAAAAAACGCTGAAAAATGGGCGAAAACTCGGTGGCCAATGTGAGAAATTCAATAGGCAAATTTCTTGAAAAACATCCCATTTCCGGCAGCTTTTCGGGTGTTTAGAGCGATTTTCAAGTCTTTCCAGTGTGATATTCGGAATCAGCACATTTGATTATATATTTTGAAGCAAAATACAAATTTGCCCGCCGGAATCCTCCTTCAAATTGGACGGCTAGATTCTAAAGAAAATTTTCGAAATTCTGAAAAAAAAAATTCAGAAGACCTGCTGTAACTTGATATATTTTGCTGCAAACTCAGCTTTGATTATAGTTTTGAGCTCAGCAAGGTGAGCGCTTCGAAATGAGCCCAAACACGAGCCAATTCGAGAAATTTTGAACTTTCCAAAATGCAAAAAAAAAAACACTATAACTTGGTCAGTTTTGCTCCAAATTCCGTTTCAAGTACAGTTTTATACTCAGCTAATTAGGAGCTTCGAAATGAGCCTAAACACGAATGGATTCTGAGAATTTTGATTTATGGGGGGTCCGGACCCCAAAAATCAAAATTCTCAGAATCTCGTCGTGTTTGAGCTCATTTTGAAGCTTTCAATTAGCTGAGTTCAGAACTGTGAGTGAAACAGAAATCGAAGCAAAACTGACCAAATTATAGTAGGTTTTGTGAAATTTTGGAAATTTCAAAATATTCTCGAATTGGCTCGTGTTTGGGCTCATTTCGATGCTCTCCGCCTGCTGAGCTCAAAACTAAAATCAAAAACTGAGTTTAGTCGCCAAACTGTAACTTTTCTAGTTTTGCTCTAAACTCAGTTTTGATTACAGTTTTGAACTTGTCTAGCTGAGAGCTTCAAAATGAGCCCAAACACGACTAGGGTCTAGAAATTTCGATGATTTTCAATGGCCTAGTTGTCGGATTCTAGACCACCATTGATTTTTTTTTGAATTTCCCGCTTTTTCAGCGAATTTCATCTACCAAACTTCGACGGCGCGACGTCTACAAGAGTATCCAGAGGGCCGGCATCTTCCCGCCGTTCGTCGATTCTGGAGACGTCCGGAAGACGTCGACAACGACGACAACGACTTCTCGCCGTACATGCCAATGTGTGGAAGGTCGTTGGATCCGAACGCCTCGGAAGAGAATCGCATGTTGACGCAGAACAAGATCTATCCGAAGCTGGGCGAGATTTTTGTGAAGACTGTCAGGGATCCGCTTCGAGTGGTGCGGTTTTTTTTTTTGAGCAAAACGATGATAGTGAAATCAAATACTGAAAATTTGCGAAATTTTGGTAGCAAAATCATGAAGATCGGTTGAGAATTGGCCAAATTGGGAAAGTTTGAAACTTTGAAAATTTCAAAAGTTCCAAAAAAAAATTTCCCAAAAAAATTTTTTTTTTTCCAAAGTTTTTTCTTGCTTCAAAATATGTAATCAAGTGTGTAGATTCCGAATATCACAATGAAAACGCTCAAAGATTGCTCTAAACACCTGAAAACCCGCTTCAAAGGGATCATTTTTCGAGAAAGTTACCTATGGAATTTTCACTGCCGCCATCGAGTTTTCGCCTATTTTTCATGGCTTTTTTCCTGATTTTTCTCACTAAAATCGGTAATTTAGTAACCTTTTCACTTTCCGCTTTTATTTTAGTAAGAAATGACAGAAAAAATCAAAAGAAATGACCAAAAACGGGCGAAAAATCGGTGGACGAAGTGAAATTTCCTAATCCAAAATGGGCCACTTTCTTCGAAAATTGCCTCTTTAAGACGGGTTTTCGAGTTTTTAGAGCAATTTTTGAGCGTTTTCATTGTAATATTCAAAATCAGCACGTTTGATTACACATGCTAGTGCAAAAATAAGATTCGCTTGGAATCCTAAAGAAAACCTGAATTTTTTTGCAAATCCGCAAAAATCCATTGTAGCGTTCCTAACTCGGCGAGTTTTGAACCTGATGAATTTACTATTTTTGGAATTGGCATTGAAAATCCAACAAAATGAATATAGCCATGGCACATTTTCAACCCGAAAAATATTTGAGAATTTTCGGAGCATTTTGAGCTACTTCCATAACTCGGCGAGTCTTGCTTCGATTCTTGAAATTCTCGCATTTCTAGAGTCAGCGTCAAAAATCTAACAAAATGAGTAAAATTATGGAATTTTTTCGATCAGAAATTTCTTTTTGAGCACTCGAAGCACTTTGATCATAACTCGCCCAGTTTTGCTCCGATTTTCGAAAATTGTATATTTTCAAAATCAGCATCACAAATTCTACAAAATGAGTATAGCCATAACAAGTATTCGATCCGCATTTTTTTCGGAGCACTCGAAGCATTTTGAGCAACTTTCAAAACTCGGCTAGTCTTGCTCCGATTCTTGAGATTTTCGCATTTTTAGAATCAGCGTCAAAAACTCAACAAAATGAGTATAATCATGGCATATTTTCGATCAAAAATTCCTTTTTGAGCACTCGGAGCATTTCGAGCAATTCCCATAACTCGGCGAGTTTTGCTCCGATTCTCAAAATTCTTACATTTTTAAAATCAGCGTCAAAAATTCAGGAAACAAATGAAAACCTGACACATTTTCGACCTGAAAGTTTTTCGAGTAACTCGTTTCATAACTCGGCTAGTTGTGTTCCGATTCTTGAATATTTCGCATTTTCAGAATCAGCATCAAAAATGCATCAAAATGACTATAATCAGAATTCTGCATCAAAAAATGCTACTATTCAACAATCATCGAATTTTCAGCGAAAACCAAAGTCACAATCACGCCCCGCCCCCTCTGCGCATCTCATTCGATACCACTCAACCGTTCCGACGAGACGAAGACCTCAACCAATCTGGTCTCCGGAACCAGAAGGAGCGAATCCGGAATCCATGACGCCACTTCCGAATCGATATTTCCAAAAACGGGTCACAGTGAGCGCCGCCCAGATTGGTTTCAAATCGGACAACGCGAAATGCGTGATTTGCGGATTCATCTTTCGATTGACTGCATTCCTGGCGTCGCATATGAAGCAGCACGAGGAGCAGCTGTATCCGATTATAAAGTGAGTCGGATGCTGATTCTGAAAATTTAAGAATCACGAGAATCGGAGCAAAACTAGCCGAGTTGTGAGAGTTGCTCAAAATGCTCCAAAAACTGAATTTTTTTTTTTGAACTGAAAATATGTCATGATTATACTCATTTCAGAGGATTTTCAATGCCGATTCCAAAAATAGTAAATTCATCAGGTTTCGAGCAAAACTCGCCGAGTTATGAACGCTACAATGGATTTTTGCGGATTTTCAAAAATTTCAAGTTTTCAACAACTTCACCGATTTGCTGGTCCGATTTTGATGGTTTCGGGCTCAAAACGTATATGAAGTTGTGTAGATTCGATCGTCTCATAGAAAAAGTGAAATTTTTTAGCGTAAAAAAAAAAATCGAGCCGAAACTGATGAAGTTTTGAAAAAGCTTGAAATTTCTCAAAATTTCTCAACTTTGCCAATTTTCTACCGATCTTCATGATTTCACTACCGAAATGTTGCGAAATTCAATTTTCAACACTTTTTCCGAAGCAAAACTAGCCGAGTTACTAGCCAGTATAAAAGTTGCTCAGAATGCTCACGATGGCTCCAAAATCGTGAAAAAAGTTTCAACCCAAAAACATGTCATGATTATACTCATTTTGTTGGATTTTCAATGCTCTATCCGAAAATTCAAGTTTCATCGAGATTGGAGCAAAATTGATCGAGTTGAGAACGTTTTGTGAATATTCGAAATTTCATAACTTTACCAGTTTTTCCCCGATTTTCATGATTTTCATCCCAAAATTTCATGTAAAAACCGGCAAACAACTCCGATTTCCCAGGAACTCCATCGGCCTGCTCTGTCCAGTGTCCAAGTGTCGATTTCGTTGTGACACTATGGCGACCACGGTGGAGCACATGAAACAAGACCATCAGATTCAGGACTTGTCGTTCGAACGAATCGTCTTCAAAGATATGGAGGAGTTCAAGTTGTGGAGGATGGAGCTCGAGCGGCTCACACTGTCCAAGTACAGTAGGACGTCGGGAAAGAAGAACGCTTACAGCAAATCCACGTGAGTCACCTGGGTGAAGTCTCGAGACTTTGACGAGACTCGAGACTTTGACGAGACTTTCCGAGACTTGAGACGTCTCGAGACTTTCCGAGACTCGATACTTTGTCTAGACCTTTCGACACTCGAGACTTTCCGAGACTCGAGACTTTTAAGACTTTCCGAGACCTTTCGAGACTTTCCGAGACTCGATACTTTGTCTAGACCTTTCGACACTCGAGACTTTGTCGAGACTTTCCGAGACTTTTCGAGACTTTTCGAGACTTTGACGAGACTCAAGGCTTTTCAGCTACTACCAATGCCAACACTCGGGAAGCGGCGCCTCGCGACACCGAGCATTTGGTCAGGACACGCCGCGAACTCGGATAAGCAAGAAGCTCGCAAGAGCCTGCACCGCGTTTTTCCACATTCGAGAGAACGAGGAGGATGGGTGAGTGGCGGTCACGATAAGTCGATTTTTTTCGAAATCAGCGCTTTGCGGGGATTCGAATGAGCCTAAACATGACGATATCTGGTCGATATTTTGATGTTGGGGGGATTGGACACGCAGAGAAACGAGAGAGATAGAGAGAATGTGTCATTTGCTTGGAGATCGTGGCGTAACTTGGCGCGATTTCAAGACTGAATTCTGATGCATACGTCATTCGAATTAGCTCAGCGAGACAGTTCGAATGAGCCCAAACACGGCTATTTTTGGTCTACTTTCGCAAAGAAACAAGAGAATCTGCGTCTCTTACTCAAAACTGACAGTAACGTGGCGCAACCTGCAGATCTAGCTTTGAAACATACATCATTAGAATCAGCACAGCGAGGCGGTTCGAATGAGCCCAAACACGATCATATTTGGTCAACATTGAGATTTGGGGAAACTAGAGACGCAGAGAAACGAGAGAGTCTGCGTATCTTACTAAAATGATCCAGTAACTTGGTGCAACCTGCAGATCTAACTACGAATCCTATATCATTCGAAACAGCTCAGCGAGACGGTTCGAATGAGCCTAAACACGACTATAGTCGGTCAGTTTTGAAATTTGGGGGATTAGAGACGCAGAGAAACGAGAGAGTCTGCGTCTCTAACTCAAAACTGACAGTAACTTGGCGCAACCTGCAGATCTAACTACGAATCATATATCATTCGAATCAGCTCAGCGAGACCGTTCGAATGAGCCTAAACACGATTTGAAACATTCGGGGAAAAAAATTTCAACAAATTTTTTTTATATCTCAGAACGGTGACTCTGCGCGGCTGCACGAAACACTCGGGTCACGGTCGCGACGTTCGATTCCTGCCCATCACGGACGACATCAAAATGGAGATCGCGCAAATGTTGGTCGACGGACTCGACGAGGAGGAGATTATCGAGAAGATGCGTTTGGAGTCGGACGTCGCGGATCGGCGATTCTACCTGCAGCCCTACGAGATTCGCAACGTCGTCATCAAGATTGAGAAGTTCAAGGAGGACTTGAAGAGAAAGGTAGGCTTTCTGGAAGCTTTTATGGAGAATTTGGACGATTTTGAAGGCGTCAAACTATCATTTTCAGTTTTTGAGTGTCAAGATGATTCGCGAAATTTTCAGTTTCAAGGAATTCTGAGATTCAGATTCAGATTCAGGCGGTCACGACGGTCGGAATGAGTATAAACACGACTACGTTTGAGAAAATTTGAGGTTTGGAAGATTTCTGGAGGATTCTGGGGGATTCTGAAGGGTGAAAATCTCAAACTTCTCGGAACCGAGCCGTGTTTAGGCTCATTTTGACCGTCTTGACCTTCTGAATCATATTATCAAGTTTTTGGAGTCTCAAAGTCTATCAGAATCCCACAATCCTTCAGAATCACAGAATCCATGAAAATCTGAGAGTCTTGAAGTTTTTCTATCCTAGTCGTGTTGGGTCTCATTTTGATCGTCTTGACCTTCTGTACTGGAAAAGCGAAATTTTAGGTTCTCGGAATCCTCCAGAATCCGTGAAATCCTAAAAATCCAGAATTCCTCCAAGTTTTTGAACGTCGAGACGGTCAGAATAAGCTCAGACGTGTTTTTTTGAATTTTGAGGGTTTGAATGCTTCATATTCAGATTTAGGAGGTCAATGCGGTCGGAATGAGAGTAAACAAGACCAGGTTTGAAGGAATTTGAGGTGCGGGAGGATTCTGGAGGATTCTGGGGGATTCTGAATGATGAAAAAAAAAATTTCAAAATTCTCAAAATCTAGCCGTGCTTATACTCGTTCCGATTGTCTTGACCTCCTGAATCATATTATCAAGTTTTTGAAGTCTCAATGTCTATCAGAATCTCAGAATCCCATAACCCTTCAGAATCACAGAATCCGTGAAAATTTGAAAATCTCAAATGCCTCCGAATCCAGCCACGCTTAGACTCATTTCGATCGTTTTGACCTCCTGAACTGGAAAATCGAAATTTCAGGTTCTCAAAATCTTCCAGAATCTCAAAATTCGTGAAAATTTGAAAATCCGAAATTCCTCCAAGTCTGGCCATGTTTACACTCATTCTGATCATCTTGACCTCCCGAACCTGTCTTCCCTATTATCAAACCCCCTCCCGTTTTCAGATGGACGCCGGTGAACAGTTGCCGGACCTTGTCAGCGAGCCGCGACCCTCGAGACGCTATCCAGTGATTAAGGCCGAGCTCGCCTGCGATCGATACCCGATCAACTACGATCCGCAGATGCACCATACAGTGGATGCGGATTTCGATCGTCTCGTCGAGCAGCAAGTGGTCCAGGAGGAGGGCGACTTCGTGGTGCCCGACCAGGAATATGACTATTATGAGGAGGAGGAGGAGGAAGGAGAGTATGAGGATGTTGTGGTCGGAGGAGAGGAGGAGGAGATGGAAGAAGGCGGAGACGACGATTCATTTGCCGTGGAGAAGGCGGAACCGTTTGGGCGTTCGCCCAAAAAAGAGGAATCCGTGGACATTCCGGTGGGAAGGAATACGGAGAGGAAGCAGGCGGCGAAGGTGGGGTTTTTGCTCTTTTGGAAGAGTTTGGCTATTAAGATATTGTCAGTTCAAGAGAATCTCGAATGATAGAATCGAGATAGACTCCTCCCACTTTGGCAGTTTTGCCGTTGGCACCGCGATTCGATCGATCCTCCAGTTCAAAAAATCGTGGCGCCTATTGGAAACCCTCAAAGTGGGTGGAGCCTATCTCCAGATTCGCGCAAATTTTCACTTAAGATGACCTAGTTTTTGACAACTTATCCCTAACCTGGTCGTGTTTAGACTCATTTTGATCGTCTTGACCTCTAGAATCTTAATATCCGAATCGCAATGAACTGCATCGTTTTTCAGAGAAGAAAGATTGACGGAACGGGTTTTCCCTACGAGGAGGAGGAGGAGGAGGACTCCGACTACGATGAGCAAGGACCCAGCACTTCAACGGCCAGCTCCTCGACTTACCAGAAAGCGAGAGAATAGACTGGAATTCTTTTTGACTTTTTCAATTTTTCATCAATTCTATATATTCTGAACCTTCCCCGTTGTTGTTTCATTCTGTTCAATTTTTGCTCATCGGTTTTTGAACTTTCACTTCTTCATAATTTTCCCCCCACCTTTACAGTATTCATTTGTTTTTTTTTTTTGTTCTTCCATGACTTGTTTCAACGATTTTCCCATTTTTTTTTTCCCTATAAATCCACACTGCAATTTTCAATCTCAACACAAATTGCCGACTAGTAGAAATCTCAACATTGAACACATGATCACACGGTGTTTCTTTCGATTTAAAAAACACAACCTAGGTAATTCGGGAGAATTTGGCCATGAATCCGAATAATTTTGAGCTCAATATCCCACCAAAAATCGATGCACATTTTGAAAATTATTTCAAGCGCCCCAAATAGTTGGCCTCGAAACCAGTAGGTGATTTTTGACGACCTTCGAAAAATTTTTTTTCTTTTCGACAAAAAATTTCTCGAAAAATTCTCGAACATTTTTTTGAATTTCGATGTTTTCGAAAATTCTGGAATCTCAATTTTCGACTTTTTATCGGCCGCCGACTTCAAAGTGTCGCCACTTGGCTCAAAATCGATTTTTTGGCCTCCAAGTGTTACCAATCAAATCCTCTTCCTTTGGCCTTCATTTTGAGCCCACCCGCCTTTGGTGGTCTAGAAAAATCTCATTTCGGGTTTCCTAGGCCACCAACTTCAAGTTGTCGTAGTTGTAGCTTCATTTCGAATCACGATATTCAGCTCTTAATACAACAATTCGAGATTTCTTGTTTTAGGTGTCATTTCGTGTCTCAGAACATATCCACCATCGGTGGCCTAGAAACTCAACATTTGAATTTGCTAGGCTATTCACTTCAAATGTTTGTAACTCCATTCACATGTTGAGCCTACTGTCTATACAATAAAACGTCGGCGCGCCGCACTTTGCGCAACGACACGCCCCTTTTTGCAATGCGTGCACATTCCACTTTTACCACACGTTTCATAAAGGGGCGTGTCGTTGAAACGCAATTTCCAGCTGCGGCGCGCCGACACTTTATTGTATAGACAGTACTGTGCTGGCCAAAATTGTATGAATTTTGATGATCTTCAGTGCAAAATGGTCGATTTTGAGCAGTTGAAAATGTATGTTCCAGTCACTCGATTGTTCTGAAACTTGGTGGGTGTATTGATTAACTCTAGATCTAGATTTTTCTAGTTGACAACTTTTCATGAAAATTGCAGCGAAGTGAGTCACGTCGCGTTGAAGATCATGCGCCCTAAAAAGTTGATGTCGCGTGACTCTACGCGACGTAACTTACTTCACAGCGATTTTCATAAAAAGTTGTCAACTACAAAAATGTAGATCTAAAGTTGCTTAATACGCCCACAAAATTTCAGAACAATCGATTGATTGTAACATACTTTTTCAACTGCTCAAAGTTGACCATTTTGCACTGAAAACCACAAAGTTCTGAACTTCTTTTGGCGAACACTTCAAAATGTCTCAATCTCAATTAAACGGACTACTCGTCATTCGGTTTTCAGTGAGCTTGAGCCTTACAAAGGAAAACTTTAAGTTATCTGGCTGACTCGGTTAAGTGAACCAGTGTAGCTCATAGATGGGGCTATCCATAAAAGTTTTCAAAACCTGCTTACGAGACCTCTCAGTAGCGTAAATTTCGGTCTGAAAAAACACCATTTTCAACACTTTTACCTCGCATTCGAGAGGTGACCTCACATTTTTCCCTCGTTTATATCCGCCCTCCGTTTCACTATCGAAATGTCTCAATCGCATGAAAAATGAAGATTTCGAGTGGATAACGTGTTTCTATGTTATTTGGTTTTGTATTCATGGTTAGTGTTCGGCAAAAATGATTCATGAAAAAATATATTTGAAGAGGAGACATTATCAGAAAGTGCTCTCGCCGTTGATTCTGTCGTTCTTTTCAATTTCTCCGATGTCGTTGTCTTCTTGCGAGTCGTTCGATTCTTCATTCTCCTCTGTCACTTTTTGTTGTGACCTTCAGAGACTTCCCCGGTTTCCTGTTCGTCGTTGGATGGCTCTTCTGGCTCATTATCATCTTCAGAATTTCCTTCATTTCCGTTGTGATCTTCAGATTGCTCATCGTCACCAGAAAGCTCGGTTTCTTCAACTTCTGGTTCTGGCTCCACTTCTTCAACATCCATCAACAAACTGTACCCTTTTAGAGTCAGAAACTCAAGTTTCTCAAAATCGAATGGATAGTCGAATGTTTCTGTACGAGAAATCATTGATCACACACTGAAAAATCAAAAGTTACATAATGTCTAGATACCCAGAAAACTCGCAAAGAATTCGGATTCCTGAAGATGAATGTCCAGCTGGATTTCCTCGTATGTCTCGAATGGAACCCATTTTCTCTCTTCGTAGTCGTAGTTTTTATCGACTAGTGAGTTGAAGACCAAAGTCTGGAAATGAGTTTTAGACACCTTCCAGAGAATCTGAATCTCTAACCTTTTCCTCTGGTTTGAACGAAATCAGCAATGGGACAACGTCAGTTGCACCCAGACGGTTTGCATGAAGTTGAAGTGTTCCACTCTGAAAAATCGACACTTTTTCCATCTCTTCCATTTGACAGAGCATCGATTCTCCAAACCTGCCAAACGGGACCATCTTGATGGGGTTTCAATTCGTCGTTGGGTTTGGCTCTCAACTCGATGTGATACTCATTTCTAGGATATTATCTTGTTGATCCTATCAAACTCATTTTGCATAATCGAATTTCAATCACAGTTTTGGACTCATCTTATTGAGAGCTTCAAAATGAGCCTAGACACGACTGGATTCTGAAAATTTTGATTTTAGGGGACTAAAATCAAAATTTGTAGAATTTAACCTTGTTTAGGCTCATTTTAAAGCTCTCAATTAGCTGAGTCTAGCACTGTATTTAGAACAGAAATCGATGCAAAACTGACAAAGTTATAGTAGTTTGACTTTAACTTCTCGAAATTTCCCGAAGATACACAATAAATTGTTGGTAATTTTCGAAATTCTCCAATTACAAACTTGAAATCATATTCAAAAATGTAATTAAGACCAGTCGGTTTACGCCCCGCTGACGCGGGGCTTCACCTCCTGGCCTTCGCTTACGTCCCCGTTCTGGAGAATGCGGCTCCTCTGTCAGGGCCTCCGGCCCTTCCAACTAAAGTCTGGAGCCTGCGGCTCCTTTCTCAGGGCCTTCGGCCCTTCCAACTGAAATCTGGAGCCTGCGGCTCTTCTGTCAGGGCCTCCGGCCCTTCCAACTGAAATCTGGAGCCTGCGGCTCTTCTGTCAGGGCCTCCGGCCCTTCCAACTGAAATCTGGAGCCTGCGGCTCCTCTGTCAGGGCCTCCGGCCCTTCCAACTAAAGTCCGGAGCCTGCGGCTCCTTTCTTACTCGTTTTTGTAATTCAATCAATTTTTTTCAGAATTCCGCTGTTACGCTTTTCTGAATGAGAAATTTCGAAAACTTCGAAAACGTGAAAAAAATATTTCCGTGAACTTGTCACTCTCTCTTCTCAAAACTGAATCTGCTGATCGAGCCTAAAAATGAGAGTTTTTACGTCCTCGTGACCTCATTTTTTGATGAATCGGAAATCGAAATAGACGGGCATCATCCCCAGATATTCAGGAATAAACTGTGTAAATTTCAAAAAATCTGGTCAACTTTGAGTATGAGAAAAGGTGCGCTACACATTTGGCGTTCCGAAACTTCCCAAAATTAGTACTGAAAAAATGGGAGAACAGCTGTAACTTGGTTCATTCTTGAGATATTAAAAATCTAAACACACGGGCATCGAGTTAACGCCAGTTCCAGTCTTCTGGTCCAAGATTCATAAAAATCGGTTCAGTAGGAGCTGAGATCCAGAGCCGTACACACGGACAAACATACGGAAGTTTTCAAATGTTATTAGTAAAGATTGAACTTGAAGTAAATGTGACTGGGTTAGGTTTTAGTAAGTTTTTGAAAATTTAGAAAATTTTTCAATTTTTCATACTCACCTTGCAAAATCGGATCCTGTATAGGTAGATAGATCAGTATAAAATAATTTTCAAAAAAATCAGGGAATACTTTTTCAATTTTTGGACATCTAAACAGTCGTTGTCCTGGGGAGAGAGAATCGATGCATTTTCTCGCAGGGAGAAAATGCATTCGAATGAGGGAAATGAGAAGCAGATGGGCGCCCTGGGGAGAGAAAGAGAAAATCGATATATACGAGACAGTGTGTTGTGGGAAGAGACGCAGACGTTCTTGGCGCGGAGCTGGTTTATGAGCAGAGTCGTCTTGGAAGAGACAGCTGCAGTCGTGTATTACCAAATTGAGGAACACATAGTAAGGGCAGTACGAGACATTCTTTGCACCTGATCCATCCGGTAAACGTTAAACTTGAGATTCGATCAATCCATAGCTTGTTTTCGAAGTGAGTGATAGTGAGAATCTTAAATTGTGAGCATAATACAAAATCCTTAATTTGATGAATAATAAACTGACATATCGCCTGTGTCCATCGTTTCGAGAATACAAGCCGAAGTGAGGTAGGGTAACTTTGAGAGAGGAAATCTGGAAAATTCGAGAAATATACAAAAATATGCACGTTCCGGAATTTCAAACGTACCTTTCAGCGCTTTGCTCTGCTATCATTCGCCATAACTCGATTCTCGACTTCTTAGTAGATACCCATTTGTTTCGGAGCACTTGTGGAGATGGTTCTCAGAAGGTTCCCACTGTTCCACTGTTTTTTTTCTTTCTTTATACTCCTCTTGACATCCTAGTCAGTCACATAATATAGCAAAAACGGAAACTAACCTTCGATAAACTCCACTTCGGTCATCGAGCCAAAATTGCATCTGAGTTTCTTTCCTGTACGGTCTTCCGTTCCGTAGATATCCAAATGAATCCATCTCGTGATGAATATGTGTAGGAACTTGCATGTGAACACGCTTTGTCAGGGGTACCCTCTACTTCTCCGGGCTGTCATGAACGAGAAAAAAGGTCGGATGAGACATGATTAGATAAAATTTATCAAATATAATCCGATGAATTATCCTGCCAAGTTTAATGACTTTTGGTCATCTGGTTCTCGAGTTCTACCCAATTTCTACTCCAAACATCTTGTCCGGGTAATTATGGACCACCCTGTAGAAACATCCCATTCGGGTTTTTTTTGCCACAAGCTTCAAATTTTCTTCATCACCAGCAACCAATGTTCGCTCTCTTTACCGATCTCCAATATTTTCGACTTCTCGATTAACTGATAACAGTTGTCTCTGCTCATCAACCAGCGCCGCGCCATTTGTCTGCGTCTCTTCCTTCAACACACTATTTCGTTATCGATACATGGTTCCCCTCTCCCGGGCAGCCCATCTGCTCCCACTACTCATTCGTATCCATTGTCTCCCAATCGAGAAAATGCATCGATTCTCTCTCCCCAGGACAACGACTGTTTAGATGTCCAAAAACTGAAAAGTATTCCCTGATTTTTCTGAAAATAACTGAATTCTTATTTATCGACCTATTTATGATCCTATTATGCAAGGTGAGTATAAAAACATCATCAAGTTAATAGCCTCGAAATGAGTATAAACACAATCAGTTTTGAAAATTTTCAAAAAAAATTTTTTTTTTGGAATTTAAAAAAAAACATACTGTAACTTTTACTCCAAATTCAGTTTTGTTCAAGAATTCAAGTTTGAACTCAATGTTTTTCAGTAATTTTTTTTTTGGTCGTGGCAAGTTGAAAGCTCCAAAATGAGCTCAAAAACGGATAGATTCAGGAAATTTCAAAATTTCCAGAATATCAGAAAAACTATTGTAACTTGGTCAGTTTTGCTCTAAACAGAGATTCGTTTATTTTTCTAAACTCAACAGATCAAGGGCCTCAAAATGAGCCCAAACACAGTTAGATTTTCAAAAAATGTTAAATTTCGAATTTTTCAAATTTTCAGAATCTCCCCGTGTTTATGCTCATTTTGAAGCATTTCTTTTTCTGAGCTCAAAACTAAACCTCAAATCGAGAGGAGAGCCAAAATGAGCACTTCACAGTCAATTTTCTGAAAGTTCAAAACTCCAATTTTTGAAGTTGAATTTGGACCAGTGTGTGATTTTCGACCTTTGAAAAACTTTCTTTTTTTCGAATGTTGACTTTCCGGGAAATTGAGCGCAGTGTGGTATTTCGGAGTGTCGTAGAAAAAATATTCGACAAATCTGAACGAAGCAACAAACCCAACGTCAAATCGAAACGCCATGCCTATATGGAAGCAGAAGGCCGAACAGACAAAGACGCCGAATGGACTCGTGAAGAAATTCTCCGAGGGAAAAAGTTCGGACCTCTACCGACTTTCTGTGACGTTCGAAGCAGTCAAGTGAAGGATCTACTGCCGACTTCGAGAGACTAAAGATTTGGCGGGGGGGTCCGCGAAACTTGTGGATTCTTCTGTCCGGTTAGCGTGTGATTTTTTTAAGACGACCTTTAAAAACAAAAATCCCCAAGCAGACTACGATTCGTTCGAACGACTTTCCAAAATTTTTTCGAGAAATTTATCGAAAAAAAAATTCTCGAATTTTTTCGAATTTTTCTACCAAAAATCACACAGTTTTTTGCTCCGAACCCAGACGAAACAGATTTCAACAAAACAATAGTTGAGAGATTCCATAATGGATTTTAAAAATTTCAGGAAAATAATGCAAAATGGGTCCGCCACAGCTGATGAAACTCGTCAGAGCAACATGTTGCTGAACGTGAGTTGGAAAACAATCCAAATTGTAAGAAACTTGAAACTATTACAGGGTTTTTGGGTTCTACTTCACATTTCTCGTCGATTTTTTGCAGAAGTGAGTTTTTTTTCAAACAATTTTTTGCTGTAAGGCTAGACCTAGTCACATTTTTGGACTCAACAAGTTGAAAACTTCACAGTGAACCTAAAAAGGGCTTGAGTTCAAATTTTTCAAATTTTCCAAGTTTTCTAACGTAATTTGACATCTACAGATCTTTCCAAAAGTTTATGAATTTTGGTGATTTTCAGTGCAAAATGGTCAACTTTGAGCAGTTGAAAATGTATGTTTCAAGTACTCAATTTGTCTGAAAATTTGTGGGTGTAACAAGCAGCTTTAGATCTTCATTTTTGTAGTTGACAACTATTCACCAAAATTGCTTTGAAGTTAGTTATGTCACGTTGAAGATCATGCGCCCTAAAAAGTTTTTCACTGAAATTTTCTGAGTTGTGATGTCGCGTGACTATACGCGACGTAACTCACTTCAAAGTAATGTTCGTAAAAAGTTGTCAACTGCAAAAATGAAGATCTAGAGTTGCTTGATACACCCACCAAATTTCAGCAAAATTGAGTGATTGGAACATACATTTTCAACTGCTCAAAGTTGGCAATTTTGCACCGAAAATGCCAGCACTGCATCTTCTCTTGACGGCCTAGAAACATCATTTTTGGATTTTCTAGGCCACAAACCTCAAACTTTTTTCCATCCCCAGAAACAATTGTTCCAGACTGGAAAAAAAGAAAAGAAATGAGAGCACTGGAACTTTCAGTGCTCTCCTTTCTTTTTAGCCAGCACTGTATGTTCTTCAATCTCAAACCTCAAAAAAAAACTTTTTGGAAAGCTTGATAGTTCAAAACCTTGAGCTTTTCAAAGTTTATTACTTGCACTAATAACCTTGATCAAATTTCTAAACAGCGTTCAAATGATATGATATTTCCAGCTCCTACTACAAACAATACGCCGTAGAGATCAAGAGCACTGCGGGATCAAATTCAACAAAAACACAAACGATTGGATCAACGGATACAATTTCTACAACCGGACAGTATTGTTCGAAAAACTCTCAGTGGGAACCATGATTTTTTATGTATTCCTGACATCAGAAAACTAATGAAACTTTTCCCGAAACAATTTTTTTATTGTCACAAGAGGAGAGAAAGGGGCGGAGCCTGGTCTTTTAACTTCTTCCTTTATCTTTTATTTATGTTACTCAATTGAAGATTTGTGAACAAATAACCTCTCGATTCGAATATATTTATTGATGCTGCCGAGAAAGTTATCATCTCGTATTTCGGAAAGGAATAGATTGAAGTCTTTCTTGAGCAAAATTTTATTAGAGTCAGCGATTTGAAATTTGGATAGATGTCTTCTATTATCGCGCTTCATCGAATTTTCACCGGATCCATCCGGAAAACGTTGGGACATCTCTGGCGCGAATGCAGATGTATGGAAACTTGAAGTTGGCATATTTGATCAATCCATAGCTTCTTTTCCAAATGTGAGTAGCAAACAGTCTACTTCCGCTGTTTGGGGTGTTATTTTGAACTCACCTTGTTTAGCTGAAAATTTACAGTTTGAATTCATTTTCTACACCATCACCATCCAGTATATGTTCTAACGGTTCCCCTCGTTTGATGCGTTCAATTTTCACCTCATTTCAAACTTGTTCTTTTCCCAGCCAGCCCAACCGGCTCGTGACAAGTTTGCTTCTTTCTAACCAGTCGGAATGAGAGACAACTGTTCAGTGATAGCAGCTGTCTCTTCCAAGACGACCCCTCCCCGCCTCTGCTCCTTCTTCTCATTCGTATCAATTTTCTCCCCTCGAGAAAATGCATCGACTCTTTCTCCCAAGGACAACGACTGTTTAGATGTCCAAAAAATTTGTATGGTATTCCCTGATTTTTCTGAACATAACTTTTGAATTGATCTATCGACTTATTGATGATGTCGGTTCGCAGCAGTTCAAGGTAAGTTTAAAAACGAAAAAGTTTTCAGAATTTTCAAATTTCGTTCTTAAATTATCGATTTTTGTTTCCAGATGGCCCACCCTTCGTCTTTCTGGATAGAATCTCCCATGCTTGAAGAAACATTACTTTTCGACACAGAGAAGGCTATGAGGTTATGGAGTACTCGGCTTCTATCTCAAAAGGTATTCTTTCCTTTTTCTTGTACTTCCTCATTTTCTGTATTTCAGCTCGTCATGTCTATAGAAAACTACTTCTTTCTATGACGAACGACTGCAATACCCAACTTCCTGGAGAGTTAAAATAAACAACTAGGAGAAGTTATTTTGATTGTGATTGTTTGAAGTTTTGAAAATGAAATACTTATATCGTATGCCTAGTTTGTTCTTTTCCCAGACCATGAATATCGGAATGTTTCCTTCGAGATCTTAAAACTTTGTAAACAAACTTTTGATGGCCTAGAAAGTTGGGAATTCTAGGTCTCTAACATCGATTTCTAATACGACCAGTTTCGAAAAATTCGATAATTTCCAAAACCAAATTTTTACTTCCAAATGACAAATGTGTTGGACCAAGTGCCATTTCAAAAATATTCCTCGAAAATTTTTTTTCCGAAAAAGTTGGCGAAAAAAAAAATTTTCTACAAAAAAAAAGCGGAATTTCGGAGTGTTGTTACATTAAATTTCATTAGAGAAAAAATAGTCTTCCAGTTTCGTCATTTTTCGAGAAATTTCGAAAAATTCCTCGAAAAAAAAATTTCGAAAATCTTTTTTTCTTTCGAAGATTTTTTCGACAAAAAAAAGTTTGAAGATTTTTTCGACAAATTTTTCAAAAAATACACTGACCAAGATTCATGTCGAGAATTTCGTTTTTCAAAAATCCATTTTTGAAGGAATTTTCTAAACAGGCCTTCAAATTCAACTGTTATTCAACCATTAAAAAACCCAATACTCCCCTTACTATGTGTTCCTCCAGTTGGGAATACACGACTGCAGCTGTCTCTTCCAAGACGACCTCCGCGACGACTCTGCTCATCAACCAGCGCCGCGCCAAGAGCGTCTGCGTCTCTTCCTACAACACACTATTTTGTTATCGATTCCTTCTCTCCCTCCTCCCGGCCGGCCATCTGCCTTGCATCTCTCCATTCGTATTCGTTTTCTCGGAGAGAAAATTTCGAGAAAATGCATCGATTCTCTCTCCCCAGGACAACGACTGTTTAGATGTCCAAAATTTGCAGAATACTCCCTGATTTTTCTGAACATAATTTGATACTGATCTATCGACCTATGGATGAACCTATTATGCAAGGTGAGTATGAAAAATTGGAAAATTTGAGGCTTCAAATTTTCAAACATTTCTAAATTTTCAAAAAAATTGTAAAACCTAACCTAGCCGAATTCACTTCAAATTTAGTTTCAATTCCATTTTTAAACATAAATTCACGTTTGTAATTGGAAAATTCCAAAATTTCCAAGAATTCATTGTGCTACAGTATTTTCGGGAAATTTCCAGAAGTGAAAATCAAACTACTATAACTTTGTCAGTTTTGCTTTGATTGTTGTTTCAATTACAGTTTCAGACTCAGCCCAAACAAGGCTGAATTTTACAAATTATTGTTTTGGTGTCTAGACGGGTCCGGAACCCCAAAAATAAAAATTTTCAGATACCAGTCGTGTTAGGCTCATTTTAAAGCTCTTAATTATCTGAGTCTAAAACTGTGATGAAAACTGAGTTCGAGACAGAAATGACCAAGTTAGAGTAATTTTTCTGATTTTTTTTTCAATTTTCAAGATTATAGCCTTGTTTAGGCTTATTTCAAAGCTCTTAATTAGCTGAGTCTAAAACTGTAGTTGAAACTAATATCTAAGCAAAACGGACCGAGTCACAGTCGGTTTAGTATTTTTGAAAACTTCAGAATAAGCTCAATCACGGGTTGATTCGGAAAAAGGAAAAAGTAAATGAAATCTCCATAATTTTCAGCACCTTCTTGTTTGGCTTCGACGAAATGTTTCCAAAACGAAAAAATGGCGAACTCAGCATGGAAATCACAGAAGCGTTTGAGGAATACAGTGAGACGGATCTGGTTGGAATCGAAGGCTGGAACCCATGGAATAGTCTTCGCAAACTCCGCCCTGCACAGACACAACCCGAACTTTTCACGTTTGCTGGCTGTTTGTTCGTGAACCAATTATCGAACGAACATGGTGTCACGGCGGACATCGACAAGTTGAATCAGACAATAACACGACTTGGTTGTAGTGTCTACGATGTTATCAAAATATTGGACAACTTCCAAACGGAGAAGTATTAAAAGTTATTGGATTTCCTAAAGACGACCTGTTGGAACAAATCAAGCAAGCATTGAATTTGGTCAAGTTGGAATCGACTGAATTCTTCTCTTCACGTCGAAGGCAGCTGTTTTGGTATTGATTGTATCGAGAAATGGCTCGGAGAACTGAACGAAGACATCTTCAAAGACCAAAAGCAAGGTGAGTTTGAAAATTTTGAAAATTTGAATTTTCTTTTCGTTTCGATAATTTTCATAAGAAACTTAGTGAAACCAATGTGTGTTTTTCGAAAGAAAATTTCAAAACGTTGTTCGAAAAATTTTTCGAAAAATCGTTCGAACATTCGTCTGACGATTCAAATCAGAATTGCAAAGATCTTTATCACTGAAAAAGTGGGCAGAATTTTACGAGAGACTCTAGTTCGCACACAACACGAAACTTTCAGAGTTATGCGGTCATCGAAGGGTACCATGTGGACAAGCAACAACTCTCAGACATCAGTCCGGATGCTCTTTATTATGCATTCTACATCATGTTTCCATTGACGGGTTCTCAGCAGAGAATGTCCACCGTGCGAATGTTTTTTGTTTGTTAACTAGTTTGTTTGATTTTCTATAAAACAATTTCATTTTTAATCGGATTTCGAGGGTTTTCATAAAAAGACCAAAAATAGAAGAAAAAAAAATGTTTCCATGCAAGCTTCCATTGACTCTCCGAACGCACTGGATGTAGGTTGACCTTGGGAGCACCCTGCTTTGGATCCATTCCATTGATTTTCACTTTGCCTGAAATAAAAATTTTTGAGTAAATGTCGGCTTTGTTAGTGTTACCTATGTTGGTGGTACTTTGTTGTTTTGGAATGCTCTCTGTTGAGGGGGATCGGGAGCATAAACCTCTAGCATATCCCATTTGAGCCACTTGATTGTTCTGAAGTGGAGGTGGTTGTGGTCTCTCTTGCTGATGATTGTAGGGCATCCGTTGCTGATGGGATGATGGGATGAGAAACTGAGGGATGGATTCATCGAGTCTTGTGTAGTACTTCCCATCAAAACCATTTGACTGTTGAGATGGGGAAGCTCGTCCTCTGGTTTGGTGTTGATCGTAAGATGTCTGTAGAAGCTTGATTGCCCGAGCACTGTGGGTTTTTTCCCACTGGCACTATTCGTTGATTGTGAGCTGTTGGTGGCTGCGACATCGCTCGGCATTGATTGTAGGACAACTGATGATGTTGACATGGAGCCAATTGGGACGGAAATTGCTGTTGGAGAACTTGATTCACCGGACCTTTTGCAGTACATCTCTTCGAAGCCATTTGATTCGTCTGAGAGTTTGGAGGTGGTTGATTGTAGATGATTTGTTGCAGTTGGACCAGCGACATTCGGGAAACTGATGGATTGGATGAAGCAACGCCTCGTGTGTCTGAGAAAAAAGAACATATATGGATAGCGGGAAAGGCCGCAGAAACTCGCCTCCAATAGAGCGGCTGCCTTATGCTGAGGGTCGTGGGACAACTTTGGCTCCTCCATCTTTTCCGATGATGAATCCAGTTGTGAACCCTGATTCTGTACCGCAAACAACGCAAGCTTTTTGTTTCTGAAAAAAAAGATCCTAGATTACAGGTCTAGTTTTTCAGTAACTCTTGGGATCTCTATTGTGGAGGACTCTTGGGAACTCGAGTGTGGGAAGAATCTCTCGTTTTCAAGATTTCTCGGGAAGTCTCGAGAAACGAGAAAAAAATGTGAATCTCAAGATTTCTCGAAGCCGCCCACTGGTCTAAATACGACTAATTTTGATATTTTTCGAAATGTTTCGAAAATACCTTAAACGCACCATAATAGTGGCTCCAACGCATCACATAATCCAATAGAAATACAAGAATCGAAATTTCAGAAAAATCAAAAAATACAGAAAAAAGGGGACTTCTATGCAGACGATGTCCTCGGGGGGTGCATTTTGGGGTTAGAATATGCTAATGAATGAGGTGAAAGACAGACGATCGGCTAGGAGGGAGGGATGGAGAGACGATGAGGGTCACCCCGGAAAAGAAATAGTGTTGGATTTCGGGGAAGACGCAGACACTGGACACTCGAACTGTCTAGCACACAAGTTAGGGGACTCAAAAAGCAGGAGGAGACAAAATAGTACGCAGATTATAAGAGACGCAGACGGCCCCGGCTCGAAGGACAATTCTGGGGGCGGAGCCTATTCTGCTCATCGAACAGATGGTGAACCAGATAAGAAGAGGGAAGCTTGCTATCTCGATGTATGATTTACAACGCGTCAAGGTTCAAGTTCGAGAATTGGCAGATCGATGGGAAAGATTCGAAAACAAATATGGGGCGGAGCCTATTCTGCTCATCGAACAGATGGTGAACCAGATAAGAAAATGGAAGAGTGGCCTCTTGATATCTTGAAGGGTCGAATCCGAGAGTTAGCAGATCGACGGGAAACGATAATTTTGGATCACAAATACCGAATGTTACTGTCGAGAGAATGTGAGAATGAGAGGAACGATTTCAACTCGGAAACTAAAAATACTCGAAACTCGAATTGATGCTTTTATTCGGTGCAAGTACAGAAACCGATAAAAAGGGCAAAGAATAAAATATATAGACAAATCTGACACTGAATTAAAACTCGGCGTTGCTCAGATCGGCATATTTCCAATTGTGGAATTGTGGCTGTTGGAGGCGAACAACCACCGGAGGAGGAACTTTGAACTTCTGAAACAGAGTTTTGGGTTGGAGAAACACTTCAGATTCAACTCACGATTCGCGCATCAAAATTTTCGCTATCTGATGAGCTGGCCTTCTTCTTTTCGGTTGATTTCGTCTTCTTGCTCGTCGATGGCTCCGTTTTCCTCTTCTCACTCACTCTTCCCCCTCTCGTTTTTTTTCGGGATCATCCTCATTCATTGGCTCTTCTTTGATGATTCTTTCCTCGGAATGATTTTCCTGAGTCGATAGCTTTTTCCTTGCTGGCTCCTTCATAGCGGAAGTTGATGGACCATCCGTTCCACCCACTCCATTCTCGTTTTCCGGGCTTACTCTTGTCGATGTTGTTGGTAACTTTTGACTAAAATTCAAAGATAGAAACGTTTGAATAAGTGATACTCACATGAGAGAAGTATTTGGTTGGCCAACATGTTTTGCATTGTGATCGCCAGAACGTGTGAACTTTCCATCAGCAAAACTGAAGTCGTGGATCCGTTTGCGCATATCTTGTTCGATGGTGCATCCGTTTTCTATGAGTCTGTAACTCTTTTTACACATTTCAAAAGTTGTTTCTCTCACTCACAGTTTTTCGAACGTCGAACTGATTGGTCGACTCAACACGAACAATAAGTGAACTTTTTCCAGCGTGTTCAAATACGTCACCTCCTCGATTTTCGATTGATCTCGCACTGGAAAAACAAGCAAATCGTATTTCTAGATATATTTAGAGTCTCGAGATTTCTCGAGACTCGAAAGAAGCAAGAAGTCCCGAATCTCGAATCTCGAGACTCTCCTCATTTTCGAGTCTCGAAACCTCGAAGCTTCTCGAGACTTCTCGAGAAACGAGAAGAAACTTGGCTCTCGAAATTTCTCGAGACCGCACTCTTGTCAAATTAGGACTAATTTTGATATTTTTCAAAATGTTTCAAAAATACCTTAAACGCACCATAATAGTGGCTCCAACGCATCAGGCAATCCAATAGAAATACACGAATCAAAATTTCAGAAAAATCAGAGAATACAGAAAAGGGGACTTCTATGCAGACGATGTCCTTGGGTGGTGCATTTTGGGGTTAGAATATGCGAATGAATGAGGTGAAAGACAGGCGATCGGCTAAGAGGGAGGGATGGAGAGACGATGAGGGTCACCCGGAAGAGAAATAGTGTTGAATTTCGGTGGAGACGCAGACACTGGACATTCGAACTGTCTAGTTAGAAGTTAGGGGACCCCGAAAGCAGGAGGAAACAAAATAGTGCGCAGACTACGAGAGACGCAGACTTCCATCTTCCTATCTGGCTCATCTTCTGTTCGATGAACCTAATAGGCTCCGCCCCCAAAATTTGTTTTTCGAATCTTTCCCATCGATCTGCCAATTCTCGAACTTGAACCTTGACGCGTTGTAAATCATACATCGAGATAGCAAGCTTCACTCTTCTTATCTGGTTCACCATCTGTTCGATGAGCAGAATAGGCTCCGCCCCCAATTTTGTCATCTGAATCGGGGCCGTCTGAGTGCGTCTCTCTCCTACTCTGCACAGTATTTTGTCTCCTCCTGCTTTTCGGGGTCCCCTAACTTGTATGCTAGACAGTTCGAATGTCCAGTGTCTGCGTCTCCACCGAAACCCAACACTATTTCTCTTCCAAGGTGACCTTCACAGTCTCTCCATCCCTCCCTACTAGCCGATCGTCTGTCTCCCAAATTCTCATTCATTTGCATTTTTTCCCCCCAAAATGCACCCCCCGAGGACATCGTCTGCATAGAAGTCCCCTTTTCTGTATTCTCTGATTTTTCAAAAAATTTTGATTCATGTATTTTTATTGGATTATGTGATGCGTTGGAGCCACTTTTATGGTGAGTTTGAGGTATTTTTGAAACATTTCGAAAAAGTTCAAAATTAGTCCTAATTTGACTAGAGTGCGGTCTCGAGAAATCTCGAGAAGTTTTAAGATCTCGAGTCTCAAAAATGAGGCGACACTCTGAGATCTGAGACTAAGAAAAAAAAACGAAAAGTGAAAAAAAAAACATTTTTTGCGGTCCTCATTCTTGCGAATTTGACTGGTGCTGAGATCCAAACTCCGTTAGTTTTTGAGATTTTTTTAATTGCTTTTTTTTCGACGGAAAGCCTGTTCCAGGTCACAAATGCTCCCCAAAAATCCATGACGACGGAGATGGGAATCTTTTTCCGCGCGACGAGTGCTCTAAAATGGACAGCCGCTATTCATCACACGACGATTTTGCCAATTTCCAACGTTGCCGAACGTTCGAAGCCAAAGAGCAATTTGTGACGAATCGCAACATGAACACATCCCATCCACGGTTGTGCACTCTGTCTCTCAGCTTCGATCCGATGGAAGTTTTCCTGTTCGTCGTGTGTGTCAGCTGATTCTTTACGAGCCGGAAAGTTGGAAACGTGCATGGTTGATCCAAAGGTGAGTTGAACTTGATTACAAGGAGCGCCGCCTCAGCCCAATTGGGCAGCCTAACGCCAAAGCCTAAGAGAACTGCTAAGCCTAAGCCTAAGAAAACTTCTAAGCCAAAGTTTAAGAGAACTGCTCAGCCTAAGCCTAAGCTTGACGCCTCAGCCCAATTGCGTAGTCTAACGCCTGCGCCTGAGCCTAAGCCTAAAAGAGCTGCTAAGCCAAAGCCTAAGAGAATTGCTAAGCCAAAGTCAAAGAGAACTGCTAAGCCGACAAAAGTCGAAGAAATAGGCGCTTCACTGCAGTTTTGCCTTTCGAAAATCTACTGACAATGTTTCTCTACAGACGTCATCGTACGAGAGTCTCGCATCAAGAATGGCACGATGATCCCACAATTTTCTCTCGATGAAAAAGCTCGAGGAAAAAAGTTGATATAAGGATGCTTGAGTTCGATTTGTAAAGGATGTGTTCAAGGCCGCAGAGAATATCGCCATGGAACTGTGAGTTTTAATGTGCCAATCCTAGTAATGTTATAGTTGTCTCTTTGCATCGGTATTCCGCAGCATACTTGCAGTGCTTTCATATGCTTCAAAACTCAGCTGATTATAGATTTTCTGATCAAATTGAAAGTTGAATTCAAATTTTTCAGCTTCAACTGTCCCATCTGCAAATTTCCCTTCAATTCCAAGAAAGCTAGCTGGGAGCACTGTCAACAAGATCACCGAAACTCATTGGGACTTTTTTTGGTTGTATTCTCCCATTTGAATGAAGTTGGATTTGTCTTTTTAACAATTGTATTGTTCTTTTTACTTCATGAAGACGAAGTAACCATTGCTAATGGTTTTTAGAGAAGAAGAGGTGCGTGAAGTTATGACGACTTAAAGTTGGTGGCCTAGAAATCCGAATTTCGTTTTTCTAGGCCATGTTTCACGAAAATGTTCCCGAAATCATGTGAAATCGATTGGTAGTTGTTAGAGCTCAATAGCTTGGTTTTGAGCCAAGTTATGGCCACTTGAAATTCGTGGCCTAGAAATCCAAATTTTGAGTGTTTTAGGCCACACTTGGCAAAATGTTTCCCCTTGCCATAAGAAATCGATTGGTAGCTTTTTGAACTCTATAGCTTAACTTTGAGCCAAGTTATGGCGATTTCAAGCTGATGGCCTAGAAACCCCGAAATTGGGATATCTAGGCCACCGATCGTTTTCGTATTCCAAAAAGAAGCACAGACTTGATGATGTTTTTCAGAAAGAGGAAAACCTTCAGAAATTGTCAAATTTCCCGCGTGAACTTTCACCTCTTTTTCTCTCGCCCACCTCGCCACGCTGTGCCACCTCACCAACCCGCTCGAAATCCCAGAACTCTGAATCAGTTTCCAAGAAGTCTTCTCTTCAGAATCCTAAAATCATTGCAAATACAAGAAAAAGACTCGATGGACATTCGTGAGATTCGGGAAAAGTTGACCATCGTCAATGTCACATCGATGACGGTAAGAGCGACGCATATTTTTGACAGTAACTCGACTAGTTTTAGTTGAAATTTTGTAAAACCTTAACTTTCGAAATCAGCATGAAAAGGCGGTTTGAATGAGTATAAACATGCCGTGTTTTTCGGAAAAGTCCATTGGAGCGCGTTTGCATTTTCGACCGTAACTCTATCAGTTTTGCTTCAAGTTCGATGAAAGTTACATTTTTGAAATCTGCACAAAAAGTCAGTTCGAATCAATATAATCATGCTCCGCTTTGAAAAAATTTTCAAAATTTCAAAACTCCGCCCCTAATAGTCCAACGGAGCACATTTTCAGAGCGAGTCGGTTGCCGACTACGAGCACGATGTCGATGAGTACGTCCGTCTTCTGGAGCGTCAGCTGGAGCAAGAGGAGGAGAAGAAAGTGCAAATCGGGAATCGCATCGGCGTCGTTCAGTCGCAGGTCGCCGAGCTGTGGGATCGTGTGGATAAGGCGAGACGTCGCGAGACGGATATTTCGTATCGTGTCACCGCGTGGGCGCAGCACTTGAGTCAGCTGATGAACGAGGTGAGAGTGTGGAAAATTTGTGTAATTTTGAACCTAAAATCAAGATTTTAGACCCAATATGAGCAAAGTTACCGAGTAGTTAAATTTTGATTCTCACATTCAGAAAAAGTACTGTAACTCGGTTAGTTTTTGAGATAGACAAATGAGAAGTGCATTTTTCGACTTGCCTCGTCAAGCCAATTCGAATGAGTATAAACATGACCCAATTTTCAAAAAAGTCCAATAGAGCGCACTTGCATTTTAGTCCATAACTAAGTCAGTTATGTTCCAAATTTGATGCAAACTATATTTTTGAAATGAACACATCAAGCCGGTTCGAATGAGTATAGACATGATCTATTTTTCAAAAAAGTCCAATGGAGCGCATTTGCAGCGGAAAACAAAATTTTATCAAAACCGGTCGTGTTTATACTCATTCGAACCGTCTTGACGAGTAAAGTTGGAATCTGTATTTTTCATCTCTTTAGCTTCAAAACTGACCGAGTTACTGTACTTTTTCTGAAATTCATCTGAAAATTTTTCAGACCACCGTAACTTTGCTCATTTTCAAGCTAGAACCTTGATTTTTATTTTGATGTGTTTCAAATTTAGTCTATTATCAATTCATGGCAAAATTTTTCCAAAAGATTTTTTCAGGTAAAACTCAAACGCGCTCAAATGGGCATGACGATGGACTCGTCGGCGATTTTGAGTGCTGAAATTCAGCAGAGTCTTGACGTGTTGGCCGAGAAGCGCGATTTGGTGGAGAGAATGGCGGCCGAGATTGAGTTCCGTCGACGTTTGCATACTGTAGGTTGAAAATAGAAATTTTGAGGGTCTAACTTTTGCAAAACTTGAAAAGTTAGGCCATGAAGGGAAAATGACGTTTTTGGATGACTTGACCTACGAAAATCGATAAAACGTCGAAAAAATGTTGATGGCCGAACTTTTTCAACTTTTGGAAAGTTAGGCCACCAGTTGAAATTTTGAATTTTTTTCGAATTTTCAAATTTTTTTTGAATTTTTCGTGTTTTTCAGGACCAACTCAAACAACTGAACGCTGATTGTGATGATGAGAAGGAAAAATGCTCCAACTGGGACGCTAAATCCGACGAAATCGAAAAAGCGATTTCTATTCTCAAAGAGCAACGAAAAGTGCTCGGCGAGCGAATTTTAGACGACAAACGGATGGAGGAGGAGCAGAAGAAGATGCTGGAAGAGTTGGAGATGTTGATGAGGAAGGCGAACTTGAAGAAACGACAATCTGTCGATGGAGCGAACTTGGTTGGCTCGTTTTCGACGTTGACCGGCGAGGAGTCGTCGTGAATAGTAGAATTTTGATGTTTTATTGGTTTTTTGAATAAAAATTGAGTTTTTGTTGCTTCAATTTGCGGGAAATAGATGAAAATATGAAAATTACCTCTGGAAATTTGAACTGCCGCCGAAAAACTGGTTTGCGCAATTCTCGTGCTTGTTGGCGCACTTTTCGTTCCCAGCGAATTTTTTTGATTTTTCAAGTTTTCAGTTGATTTTGGTCGATTTTGGTCGATTGTTTTGGAGTTTCAGGTCAAAAATTGATTTTAAATCGTGTTTTTCACCTCAGGATCCTTGATTTTCAATGTTTTTCGGTGAAAATCGCCCAAACTTGACTCTCATTTTCGTCCGTTTTCCATGATTTTCGGCTCATTTTTCGCCAAATTTTTCAGCGAAAAGCAATTATGGCACCTCGCCAACGAAAAGGACAAGATTTGGAGACGGTGTGTCATCGATTCACCGAAGAGGACCTGTCCGATTTGAAGCCGAAAAAGTTGTTCGCGAACAAGTGGATCATTATTAAAAAGCTCGAGAAGAGAGGCGCCGCGCACTGTTATCAAGTTTGCGATAAGCCGTGCAAAATTTTTGTGAGTAGCGAAAAAAAATTTTGAAATTTTGAAAAAAAAAAATTTTTTTTTGAAATTTTAAATTTTTCCAAAAAAAAATTTTTTTTTTTTTGAAAATGTTTCCCAGGGTAATCCGACCCTGAAAAACCAATTTTTCGACTCCAAACACTTCAAAAACGCACCGGAAACCCGTTTTCAGGGCGTTCTCTACCTGGAAATCGGCGACGACAACGTGACGTCGATCTCCAGTCAGGTGGAGTTCTCGATTCAGCAGTACTCGCTGGGCTACTCGCACCACTTCACCAGTCTCCTCGACTGCTCCATCATCAACAATCACGTCTTCTGGATGGTGATCAGAATCCGCGCCGGGCCGACGCTTCGCCAACTCCTCGACTGCTGTCCGAATCGCGTCGTCTCCTCGATCACCGCCTCTTTTATGGCCGTCGATATTCTCTCCTGTATCGAGTTGCTCAACTCGTCGGGTCATGTGCTGCGAAATTTCGACGCGAAACAGTGGAAACTGGATGTGAAGACGCGCCAGTTCTATTTGGCCGACACCACTGATGTTAGTAGTACATTGGAAGCGGCTTAGAATGGCCTGAAATGGCCTAATATGAGCCCAAAATCGAAGACATCGAGAAAAATTAACTGAAAACCGTGTAAAATTGGCGGAAAATCGCCTAGAATTGGTCAAATTCCATCTTACCAGCATGCCATCTTTAGGGTACCTCTGAGAATTTTTTCTAAATTGGCACATATATAGAACCGAATGTGGGCTTTCAGGTGTACTAGGTGGCTACCTGCGCAAACTTCTAGAACTCGAGATATTTAGCTCCAAAGTTTGGTGCATTTTTCACCATATCCGCCCTT
>LR544867.1:44749-63429 GCA_900536305.3 Caenorhabditis sp. 40 LS-2015 | reverse complement strand
TCTGTAAACGTCATTCGATTTCTGATGCAAAGAAACCCCAGGAACCGAATTTCCATCTTCATGCCACTTTCCGGACCCCCCGACCTAGGAAAAGGTGCATCTGCAAGCGGTCAATATCTATAAGACCCCCTCCCCCCTTTTGGCTCTTTTCAGCCGGGAGGGGGTCTGAAACTGTTTCGTTTCACTTGGATATTATTTTTCAGCGCTTTTTTGTTCCTATACAATACTTTTCCGCATACTCATGACCGTGTTGATCCTCAGAACAGTCCATATATGCTTACAGTGACGGTCAAAAAGTGTGGTCGGAAGATTTTTTTGATAACTTCCTTTAAAGCTGTCGAAGAACTCTGAAACTTCTACACAACGTTTCTAGAAATATGTAGAACCGATCCAACTTCAAATTCTATCCGAAAGTTGGGAAAATTTTCATTTTTTCAGAACCCACATAGTGCAACTTGAGCCCATTTTAAGCTTTGAGTGCTTGAAAAAGTAGTTTACAACCATCCAATTTGTTTGAAAATTTGTGCAAGTACTAAACCACTCTAGATCTTCATTTCGTTATAAAACTTCCTCTGAGAAGCTTTCACCAAGGAAGTTGTGGAGCGTTAAATGCGGTAACCTCACATTTTCGGCCATTTCAGTACATTTTTGGATTTCTCCTCTTCAATGCGTCATAACTTTCTTGGGTAAGACTTCTCGCGGGAGATTTTAACTAAATAATAAGAATCTAGAGTGGTTTAGTACTCTCTCCAATGTGAACTCCTTGTGGGTACTCATCAAATTCGTTGAAAAAAGAATTCTTCGAAGCGGTGGGTGAAAATTTGGGTCTCATCATTATCGAGTACCGAGTATCGTTGGTTGATGATTCGAAAGGTGTGTTGGCTGAAGAAGCTAAGAAGAAAGATATCCTCTACCGCAACAGCTATTTCCAAATGCATCTCGAATTTTTCATAATGAATCCACGCTTCGCTTGAAGACGGTCAAGTTCTCTCCATCTTTTGCAATCATCTGAATCCACGTTCACTACATGTACCATCAAGACCACCCTTCCGATGACGTGCAGTCTTGCAAACCAGACTCCATGAAGTACCGTAATCACGGTAGAAATTACGTGGACCAGCGGCTGTTGCACTCCATGGTTGTCAAGCTCTGGAATGAGACCATGAAAAGTAAGTTTCATTTTTTTTCTACCAATTCTGAGTTTTCAATTTTTTTTTCAGCGGCTCAAAAGCAGTGTTCGTGCTCCCTGTTTTCCGGATTCCATGAGGTTGAGTGTCTTCATGACAAAACTCAGCCTCATGGATCCGATCCTTGAGAACTGGACACTCAAGCGAACCTGTTTTGGGTTCAACTCGAAAGAGAAGGCGGTTTTTTACAATCTTGTGGATGACCTCCATCCAACTTTTCTATCCCTTACATCCTTACATATGGATCTCAAAGATCGAGCAAACTATTTGGAACTGGAAATCTACAACGTCAAATAAATGAAAATTTCAAAATCAAAAATCAAGGAAGATTGGAATTAATGAACTTCATGTTAGAACATCTGAGATTTTAACTTGAAATGACAAAAAAAAGACATCGCCCGAAAAAGTTCTTACTCAAAAACAGAAGATTGACTAGAAATTTAAGTTTTCATTCCCACAAAATCTGTTCCACTTCCGGATGGGGTCATCAGCATACGGTGGAGGAAAACAGTTTCCGGGGACCGAGTAGTTGGATTGTTGACCGTGCACTCGATCAACTGAAAATGAAATGTATTGATTATTGAAATTTGAGAAAAAGTAACTTACATCCGTTCCGAACTTCTTTACGGTGAGCCTGGTCCCGTTGCACAATCCCTGCTCGACGGAGATGTTCCGGAGCAGGACAACTTGTGCCGGCTCATCTGTTGAGGTGAAGACACGGCATTCTCCGTCGAGTTTGTCGAGCACATAATCGTTGAGTCGGAGACNATCCCTGCTCGACGGAGATGTTCCGGAGCAGGACAACTTGTGCCGGCTCATCTGTTGAGGTGAAGACACGGCATTCTCCGTCGAGTTTGTCGAGCACATAATCGTTGAGTCGGAGGGCGGTCTTATTGTCAACGGTGAGCAGAGCGGCATTCTTGATTTTCTCAATGTCGTTGACATCGGGAAAGACCCAATCAGCCAGAGCCTTATCACTCTTCCTGATGACGCACTCCTCGGGAATGTGGATCATATTGCTGTTTTTCGAGACGAAGTTCGATCCATCTCCAATCTGAAGTATCCGTCGAGCATAGGCAGGGTCCTTTTCAGCACGTTTGTTTTTGGTCAGAGTGAACTTTCCGACATCTTTCCAAATTTCTCCCGTCTTGATCAGGTACCACATCACTCAACGAGCCTTGACTCCTTCTAAAATTGGCAGAATTTGCCTCCAATCTCCTCCCATGATCATGAGAGTGCCACCGAATGGAAGTTCATTCTGCTTCAGCAGCTTGAACATCACGTCCGCAGCATTCAGAATCCAGACATCCGTCATGCAAATTTCATCCCAAATGACGCAGTCCACTTCAGCAAGGGCGATACCTGAAAGAAAACCAATTTGGATTACTGTAGAAAAGTTAAGGGATCCAAAAATAATAGGAATTTGTCGACAAATATCTGACTTATGAAAACATTTTTCGAGAAAAATTAAAAGAATTTCTCGAAAGTGTTCTCGAAAAATGTTTTCGGAAAAATCTCCGAGAAATTTTTCGAGAAAAGTTCGGAAAATTTCTCGAACACTGGATTACGGTAATAAGGTAAGTGAAGTTTGGAAAATTGTAGTTCAGAAAAGAGAAAGAACTTACCTCCTGGGGAAGAAGGGTCGACTTTGCATGCGAAGGCCTTGGTGATGGTCAGAGGGATGGAGAACTTCCGATGGGCGGTGCATCCGTCGGGAAGAAGGCAGGCGGCGATTCCGGTGTGGGACACGCAAATTACTGTTCGACCTCGTCCTTTCAGGAGATGGTAGATGTTCTTGTAACAGAATGTTTTTCCTGTCCGTCCTGGTGTTTCGACGCACAGCATGCGCTTAGTGTCAGATTATTCGTCCAGCTGGAGTGCTCGGTCGACGAACGCCTTCTGTTCCTTGTTGAGCTGCTTGTACATGGCTGAATGTGACGGAGTGCATGGGCTTTTTGATCCCACTCGTCGTTGCCATTCATGAGACCTCGAGCTCTGGCTGCATCGAGGCAAGTCTCGTAGACTCGACCTTCGAAGGTCCTCAAATCCTCCCAGCTTGTCGGTCCGGTGACAGTCTGAGCTAGAAGTCGGGTGGATGTCAACTGGAGGAATCTTGGCTCGGGCGCTTGAATCCGTCCAAGAATCCGGTGGGAGTAATCCCTCTTGCGGAGAATGAACTCCTGCTTCTGAGTGTTCCACTTGTAGTATTGGAGCATCTGTTCCAGGGTCAAATCTCGGGTGGTTCTGGTAGGATCCGTTGGCCTCATCTTCGGGAGTTCGTCCGGCTTCTGGTTCTTCTCGAACCACGCTGTCATCATTCCTCGAACTTTCTGCTTCAGCATCTTCTTGGCCTTGGCCGCATCCACTCCGCGAGTCGTCATCATGACGTCCCGTCCTTCCTCGTGGACGTAGGCGCGAAGAACGATGTGGGATGATCCGTGCATCTGGTTGCCAGCGATCTTCCATGCTTCCTCACAAGACGTCATCGAGGCCATATCCATTCGGTAGGAGCATTCGTTGAAGGCATGATGTTTATTCCTGTCGTATTTCCATCTTCCGTTGGACTCCTTCGACACATTGCCCATCGCTTTATCGGCTTGTTTTTCTCTTTTCAGCTTCAAGGCCTTGTCCATATTGGATGGAGCGAACACGTTTCGAGATAGGGTCATCTGATCCGGTGCCAATCTTGCTTTGTCATTTCTCTCCGTCGCTTCGAGAAGGACCCGATCCGAGCCTTTGTGTATGTACTTGACCATATATTTCATCGTTTTGATTGATGAAACGATTTCTATGTTCACGTGGCACTCGTACTTCATGAGAAGCTGCTTTTTGTGTACCACCACATATTCACTTCCGGCTCTGATCGTATCTTTTCCACGGCGAAGTTCGAAGAAATTCGTTTCGTCTCGCTGATACACGGGGTACTGGTTGTCAGACATGGAGGTGGACTCGGCGAAAGGTTTCGGGAATCCTTTGCAGCACTGCTTCCAATGGCGTTGCTTCTCCTGGTTGCAGGAGGCGTCGGGCTTACCTTCGCACGAGAAGTGCGTCATCATGTCTCGGACAAGCTCGTAGTACCGGAGTTTCTGAAAAATTAAATAGTTCAGTTATCTGATTAGGATACAATTTTTTGAACTTACATCATCAGGTTCGTTTGAGTGCCCGAGAACCGAGTTCGATCCGCAGAAATGCTTCATGTAAAACTGAATGTTCCTCAGAATAGGGTCAAGAAATGTCTCGGTGTCCCTATTCTCGATGTTCTACCTTGGGAGCTGAGATGGTCCTCCTTCTGCAACTTCGTAGATTTTATGTCCAGATACCGTCACTTCGGTGAAAGTGGTCATCTTGTTGTGAATCGCTCTGAAAAAAGGATAGTTCAAATAATAAAACTCACAATTCCGGATCATCTCCTATCTTCATTATTGGTTTGAGAAAACGGAGGAGAGAAAAAAGAGCGAAATCGATGAATCAGAACGAGGGAAATGAAAAAGAATGAGCCAAATGGACAACACAAACTATCGGACGTCATCTAGATATCAATAATCCACCTGTTTCGGTAATTGACAGAATGGATCAGTCACAGAGCCGCAACAAACAAAGAAGGTGAAGGCACAAAAAGGTGTTAACAACCGGAGGAATCATTAGCGTGTGAAGTGAATCAGCGATTGTCACAGAGATACGACAAAATATCGGATCTGCTGGGAAAATACTTTACGCCCTTGACAGTTTGCAACAGAGAACACTGAAAATGTAATACAAGATTAAAAAGGTTGATCCAAAAATTGAGATGGGTGACTGGCGTGCAGAAAACACGATCAAGTGGAAATCTGTGAAAATTTATTCGACATGAAAGATCCTGGCGTTGAATAAATAACCAAAGTATTTGAATTCCTGTAAAAAGTCTGACACCTAAAAATACAAAAGTGGCTAATCAATGTCAACAGAGAACCGAAAATTGAGAGGATTTGGAGAAAATGAAGAGCATCAAAAAATGAATTTAAAGAAGAAGATCATGGGTCGAGTAGTTTAATCTTGGGGCGGAAAGCATGATCATTTTTCTCGAATTCCACAAATGAGATCTCCAACGAGAGGCCGCAGAAACGGCACCAGAAGAAGCCATTGAAGGGTAAGAAAAACTGCTCGTAGAGCCACTATTCCACACTTTCGCTTCGCTTGTTACTACGGAAGGTCATGGAAAAGCTTTTGTTTTGTGAATTTCTAGAGTTCAAAGTTTGAGCCATTTTCAAATCTATTCTCAGGTCGTCTTCTATTTTCATCAACCATCTCGTCGTGTATTGGTTGACAAAAAGGAGGAGAAGAAACATAGCAAAATCGATGAATCAGAACGAGGAAAATGAAAAAGAATGAGCCAAATGAACAATCTTCTCCTTACTAAAGGAATAGTTCTGTTTGTGTGTCCGTCCAGAGCTCTACCTTGAATAACTTTTCCCCTACTGGACCGTTTGCTTTTATATTTGGGGATCACCCATGATCATCCGAGCGCTTCAATTCCATACTTTCAAATGGTCACATTACTGTCGGATTACGGTAGCTACAGTAACCGAAAAATTCTAAAATGGCCCGCAGTAGACGGGGCAAGCCCAAATTTCAATGGGAACACCCTTAGGACACCTTGAATGAGCCTGTGAAATTTCAAAGTTTTCTGTACATAAAGACGGTAGATACAGTCATCTGAAAGTTGAGTGCTAGAACATGCTAGAGAAATCGAGAAAGTTCCAGAACGTTTCGGAACTCGACTTCATTAAATATTTTGGTGGGAATTCAAAAAAAAATGTTTTGGCGGGAATTCAAAAAATAGAGCTTCAGGCTTCCTCTTGGCTTTTTGAGAAATTGAAGGATTTCAACATCGAATTCCAAAACTTCCGAATACTATTGAATGAAAGCCCCTATGACGTGAATTGAGCTGCAGGCGTCTAAGCAGGGTTGTGGGAAACGAAACTCGAAAATCTATCAACTAAAACAGTTCCGGGAGATTTTGAAATGGAGGGGCCAGAAGTCAGGGGGAAGGGCTGAAGGCCCTGACAAAGAATCTGCAGTCTCTAGACTTCAGTCGAAAGGGGCGCATGTCCTGGGGAAGAAGCTGAAGGGGCCTGACGTCAGGGGGAAAGACTTCCGGGCTTGGGGGGAAAAGCCCTGACAGAGGAGCTGCAGGCTTCAGACTTCAGTTGAAAGGGCCGGATGTCCTGAGAAACGAACCGCAGGCTCCAGAACGGGGACGTTAGGAAAAACCAAGAGGAGGAGCCCCCTGTCTAAATTCGGATTCCACTCATGCCTTTTTCTGTTTTCTAAGTTCCGTTTTTTTCGCCTTGGCTGAAACTCAAACAAATGAATGGTCAGCCAAATTTTTGTTTCCGGAAAGTCGAAATTCCGTTTAGGCGGAGTTCAAAAAATAGTTGGATGGAGCTCGCGATTCGGTTCAACGTAGATTCTCGAAAAACTTTTATGGGTCAATGCATATGAAACATTGAGAGCGAGTTTAAAGACACACTCTTTTGAAAAATACTGGAACATACTGGAGCGTTCTTGGTTCTTCAAGATATTGTTAGAGCCTTTTTAAACCTATACAATGAATTCTAGGCAGAAACCCAAGTTTTATAAGTTTCGTTTTTTATGAAATTCGAAATTTTGGTTCCGAACTAAACCTCACTTCACACGGTCCAGTTTTCAAAACAGAAAAACGGATGTCAGTTAAAGCCAGGAGGGTTCCGACTGGTACAAACTATCGGACGTCATCTACATATCAATAATACACCTGTCTTTGTTTATGACGGACTGGATTAGTCACATAGCCGCAACAGACAAAGAAGGTGAAGGCACAGAATGGTGTTAACAACCGGAGGAATCATTAGCCAGGGAAGACAGTGAGCGCTGTGGTGAGAAAGACAACGAGATTAGCGATTGTCACAGAGATACGACGATATATCGGATCTGCTGGGAAAATACTTCCCGCCCTCGACAGTTTGCTACAGAGAGCACTAACAATATGTCGTCGGAGTAGCACAAGATTAATAAAAAGGTTGATTCAAAAATTGAGATGAGTGACTGGCGTGCAGAAATCTGTGGGGGTTTTTTAAGATCCTGGCGTCACAACATCTACGAGTATGAGAATGGCTGCAGCGACAATATCTTCAACAGCCCACAGAGGGTGGACATATAAACCTGCAACTTTCTGCATGAGTTTAGAAGGTGATAATACTCAAGGAAAAATAACGAAAAATATGATTTATTAGAATATTCAAAAAAAAGAGGAAGCAGGAGGAGAGCGAGATTTACATATAAATGCGGTTTGGAATCACTCCTTTTGGAACTTTCGATTGTTCTATCTTCTCAAACGTGTACGAAGAGTTGTGGAAATGTGTGAAACGGAAGACCTCACGAGTTTTCATCTCATGGTACTTTTCCACAGCGTATCTGCGGTGAAAAACATCATCTGACCGACTCGTGTCTAGACGGATTGGCCATTCCCAGCTTTTGCTTGATATTGAGAAGCGTTTGGCTACTGGTGAGTGTACGAATGCCTGAAATAAATCTTTTGAGATTTTCAAGTTGTCTATGAAACATACGCGCATCCATTCAGTCAGCAAAGGCTCACTCCACTGATCCACGATTATCTGCACGTTCGGAAAGTTGATGAATTGGATGATGTCGGAAGAAGGCACTTGTACCATTAAGGTTATGTGTTCGACATTCACCCAAAGGGAGAACCATCTTTTGTCGACTGATAGAACCCTGTCGTGGGGGTTTGCGGCTTCAATGTGAATTTCGCAGAGGATGGATGGGTCGAGACACGATAACACGTCATTGACTTCTACAGTAGAATCAATAAACATGTTGAAGTCCTTCACCTTGAGTAAAGCTTTTCTGGATCTCGCAACTTCGGTGAAAGTGGTATAGAACGACTTCATCATTGCCACATTGTGTTTGCTTGTTTTGTATTCCCAGGCACATCGGAAGTCGAGAGATTGCATGATAGCTGTTTTCTTTTGGCCCAAGATAACTCGCTTAGCATCCACCCAGAATGTATCGGTGCGGGTGCAGTTCTGAAGAGTGGTGGTTTTATCCGCCGATAAGACATCACAATCGACACCCTCTTGACGGTACCCAAACCACCAGGCTTCATCGATGGACAAAAGCACCATATCATCTCTGACACAAACTCTCAGACGTTTGAGATTTATGTGCGAGTCTGTGGCTTTGAAGTACGCATTCAAACTTTGGTTGACTTTGCCGAGAGCGACGCTAAAAAAGAATGTGTACTAGCTAGACTTCGAGTCTTTAACTTACATGTCCGCGTAGTTGAGATAGCTGCAAATCTTTGCCAGGAGCACCATAGGAAGTTCCACAAGGAGTCTGCTGTCCTTTTCCTCCACCAAGATGTCATACGGGACCACCTCTTCCATGACAACGTCATCGCTGGGGGCCACGGTGTTTTTTATGCACAAACGCTCCTCAACCGATCTGGAAGGGCTTTTCGCTGACTTCTCCTGCGATCTCATATGTTCTTGCTCTATTCCTTTCATCGGTTCATCTGTCCCAAATCCCTTTGACCCAAAGTTCCAAAAATCTTATTTACCAAAGAAAGCACATCGAAAAGATCAGAAAAATATTTTGTTCATCAAAATCTACAATATCAAACTCAGAAAAAAAATTCGAAATAAAAAAACTGAGAAGTTTGCAAATTATGAGTGTCTTGTAAACATCTTATAATCAAACTCGGGATGACAAAACACCTAGAAATTGCACGAAACAATTTCGAAAATGAGTCGAAAACCTTAGATTCACGGCATCAAGAATCTCGGAAAATACGTAAACAACTTCCGATTCATCACATTTTCCGAATTCAAAGATCTTCAAACGCGGTTAAGAATATTTCAATTTCATAACAATAAAAGTTCGAAATAGAACGCAAATAATCGTGAATTTGATTGAAAAAATACCGAATTTCATACCTGGGAATGACAAGATTGACTAGAAATCGAAATTTTCATCCTCGGACTTTGAGGTTTGAAAGAAATGTCTCAAATTTTTGAGAATGAAGTCTACTATTCCAGATCATGAAATCCATCAACAAGTATCAGTTTTCGAATCTAAAAGTTGTTTTCGTTGATTTAAAAATCTTTCATTAGTTTAGAGATAAATTGAACGTGGAAACATTGAAAACTTAATTTTTAATCTGTAAGTTTGACAGGAAATAATATTCAAATTCCAATCTGAACTATGACTTAAAATTGAGACTTGACTCCCAAAAATCAAGGAATTGACCAGTGTGCGTTATCGACCAAAAAATTATCGACAAACGGACTTTTCGACAATTTATCGATAAATTTGTCGACAAAATTTTATCGGAATTTGTCGACAAACTTACCGACAAAAAAAAATTTCCGGTAAATTGTTGGTAAAATTTATCGGGATTTGTCGACAATTTGTCAAATAGCTTGTTGTGGGAAATGACCCGCTGAGCAGTTTTCAATGTTTTTTTGAATATTTTTCCAGTGTTATTAATTCAAACTGTTGTAACACTACAAGGTTTATGATTTTATCCCGAGTTAGCAAAAGGACATAGAACTAGTGTTTGGAGCACCATTGTTTGTATGAGGTGTAGGAGGACTAGGATTAAATGAAAAATTCAGTGCTTCTAAACGATCCGTCACTTTTACGACGATCCCGAAGATTCAGACAGCGTTGTTTCTTCTGATACAAAGGAACTTGACGACGACGTAATTAGCAATCTGAACCCAGTGGACGAAGAAAGTTTTCTGTTCCCAGCGAAAGTTCTTGAAAAAGTGAATAACACTGAGGTTTCATTTTTTTTTCTACCATTTCTGAATTTTCAATTCTTTCAGCGGCTCAAAAGCAGTGTTCGTGCTCCATGTTTTCCGGATTCCACGAGGAATTGAGTGTCTTCATGACAAAACTCAGCCACGTGGATCCGATCCTTGAGAACTGGACACTCAAGCGAACCTGTTTTGGGTTCAACTCGGAAGAGAAGGCGGTCCTCTACAATCTTGTGGGTGACTTCCATCCAACTTTTCTATCCCTTACATCATTACAGAGACCCAAAGTTTAAAAAATCAAGATACCAAAAAAACACATATCTCAAAGATCGAGCAAACTATTTGGAACTGGAAATCTACAACGTCAAATAAATGAAAATTTCAAAATCAAAAATCAAGGAAGATTGGAATTTATGAACTTCATGTTAGAAAATCTGAGATGTTAACTTGAAATGACAAAAAAAAGTCATCGCTCGAAAAAGTTCTTAAAAAACAGAAGATTGACTAGAAATTGAAGTTTTCCTTCCCACAAAATCCACTTCCGGATGGGGTCATCAACATACAGTGGAGGAAAACAGTTTCCGGGGACCGAGTAGTTGGATTGTTGACCGTGAACTCGATCAACTGAAAATGAAATGTATTGATTATTAAAATTTAGAAAAAGTAACTTACATCCGTTCCGAACTTCTTTACGGTGAGCCTGGTCCCGTTGCACAATCCCTGCTCGACGGAGATGTTCCGGAGCAGGACAACTTGTGCCGGCTCATCTGTTGAGGTGAAGACACGGCATTCTCCGTCGAGTTTGTCGAGCACATAATCGTTGAGTCGAAGGGCGGTTTTATGGTCGACGGTGAGCAAAGCGGCATTCTTGGTTTTCTCAATGTCGTTGACATCGGGAAACACCTAATCAGCCAGATCCTTATCACTCTTCCTGATGACGTACTCCTAGGGAATGAGGATAATGTTGCTGTTTTTCGGGGCGAAGTTCGATCCATCTCCAATCTGAAGTATCCGTCGAGCATAGGCGGGGTCCTTTTCAGTACGTTTGTTTTTGGTCAGAGTGAACTTTTCGACATCTTTCCGAATTTCTCCCGTCTTGATCAAGTACGGCATGACTCCACGACCTTTGACGCCGTGAATAATTGGCATAATTTGCCTCCAATCTCCTCCCATGATCATGAGAGTGCCACCGAATGGAAGTTCATTCTGCTTCAGCAGCTTGAACATCACGCCCACAGCATTCAGAATCCGGACATCCGTCATGCAAATTTCATCCCAAATGACGCAGTCCGAGGGCGATACCTGAAAGAAAATAAATTTGGATTACTGTAGAAAAGTTAAGGGATCCAAAAATAATAGGAATTCGTCGACAAATATCAAGAAGAATCCAGGAGAAGGCATCAAAGAGGGAGTAGGAAATCAAGGAAATTCAGAAGAAAGAAAATGAAGAAAGCCAAAACGTATTCATGGTTGAAGCTTTCGACTTTCAAGATGACGCTGTTTGTTCTCCTGGTTTTCTACAATCAATTAGCTGTCCACAGAAGCCACTCCCACCAGCACTCTATATTCATCTTCCTCCAGAATATCGACTTCACTAAGAAGAATAAGAAAAAGAAGAAGTGGATTTTGAACTTCTAGAAGGCCACGGATAATGGACACGGGAACTATGATATTGAACTGAACTATGACTTCTTTAATTTTCACGTACCCTTGTGGACGTATTCAATAAATAAATAAATAAATATCTGACTAATGAAAACATTTTTCGAGAAAAATTAAAAGAATTTCTCGAAAATATTTTAGAAAAACGTTTTCGGAAAAATTTTTGAGAAATTTTTAGAAAAAACTTCAAAGAATTTTTCGAACATTTTCTCGAGAAAAATCTCGTGAATATCTCAAAATTTTCTCGAAAAAAATTGAAGAATTTCTCGAAATTGTTCTCGAAAAATGTTTTCGGAAAAATCTCCGAGAAATTTTTCGAGAAAAGTTCGGAAAATTTCTCGAGATGAATTCGAAGAATTTCTCGAACACTGGATTACGGTGATAAAGTAAGTGAAGTTTGGAAAACTGAAGTTCAGAAAAGAGAAAGAACTTACATTCTGGGGAAGATGGGTCAACCTTGCATGCGAAGTCCCTGGTGATGGCCAGAAGGATGGAGAACTTCCGGTGTGCAGTGCATCCGTCGGGAAGGAGACAGGCGGCGATTCCGTGTGGGCGACGCAGATTACTGATCGACCTCGTCCTTTCAGGAGATGGTAGATGGTCTTGTAACAGACTGTTTTTCCTGTCCGTCCTGGTGTTTCGACGGCAATCATCCTCCTCTGGTCCGATTCCTCATCCAGTTCGAGTACTCTGTCGACGAACGTCTTCTGTCCCTTATTTAGATGTTTGTACAACGACTTTCCATCCTTCTTGTGGTCTCTTGCGGTTTTTGGTACGAAGTCAGGATTGTCGATGTTCTCGTCATTGGCCAATGGGAAGTCGGCATCGGAGTAGGAATCGGCGAGTTGGTAGTCGGCCAACGTCAGTCCGTGTCTTGCCAGAAGCCACTGGATGTGACGAAGAGCGTGGGCATTTCGTTGGGCGTCACTCCATCCTCGTCTTGCTGACTTGGCCAACTGCTCCCAATACTTTTCCCAGAGCTTTTCCGGGTTGACTGGTGCACAGTGGATGAGGATGCTGGCGGAGAATCGGCGGCAAACGATGGGGTACTTGGTGTCAGAGATCTCCTTCAGTGCTCGATCCCATTCGATGCAGCCAGAGCTTGAGGTCTCTTGCCATTCATGAGACCTCGAGCTCTGGCTGCATCGAGGCAAGTCTCGTAGACTCGACCTTCGAAGGTTCTCAAATCCTCCCAGCAGGTCGGTCCGGTGACAGTTTGCGCCAGAAGTCGAGTGGCTGTCAACTGCAGAAATCGTGGCTCCGGGGCTTGAATCCGTCCGAGAATTCGGTGGGAGAGGTCTCTTTCATGGAGATTGAACTCCTGCTTCTGAGTGTTCCACTTGTAGTATTGGAGCATCTGTTCCAGGGTCAAATCTCGGGTGGTTCTGGTAGGATCCGTTGGCCTCATCGTCGGAAGTTCGTCCGGCTTCTGGTTCTTCTCGAACCACGCTGTCATCATTCCTCGAACTTTCTGCTTCATCATCTTCTTAGCCTTGGCCGCATCCACTCCGCGAGTCGTCATCATGACGTCCCGTCCTTCCTCGTGGACGTAGGCGCGATGAACGATGTGGGATGATCCGTGCATCTGGTTGCCAGCGATCTTCCATGCTCCCTCACAAGACGTCATCGAGGTTATATCCATTCGGTAGGAGCATTCGTTGAAGGCAAGATGTTTATTCCTGTCGTATTTCCATCTTCCGTTTGACTCCTTCGACACATTCCCCATCGCTTCATCGGCTTGTTTTTCTCTTTTCAGCTTCAAGGTCTTGACCATATTGGATGGAGCGAACACGTTTCGAGATAGCGTCATCTGATCCGGGGCCAATCTTGCTTTGCCATTTCTCTCCGTCGCTTCGAGATGGACCCGATCCGAGCCTTTGTGTATGTAATTGAACATATAATTCATCGTTTTGATTGATGAAACGATTTCTATGTTCACGTGGCACTCGTACTTCATGAGAAGCTGCTTGTTGTGTACCACCACATATTCACTTCCGGCTTTGATCGTATCCTTTCCACGCCGAAGTTCGAAGAAATTCGTTTCGTCTCGCTGATACACGGGGTACTGGTTGTCGGACATGGAGGTGGACTCGGCGAAAGGTTTCGGGAATCCTTTGCAGCACTGCTTCCAATGGCGTTGCTTCTCCTGGTTTCAGTAGGCGTCGGGCTTACCTTCGCACGGGAAGTGCGTCATCATGTCTCGGACAAGCTCGTAGTACCGGAGTTTCTAAAAAATTAGATAGTTAAGTTATCTGATTAAGATACAATTTTTTGAACTTACATCATCAGGTTCGTTTGAGTGTCCGGTTCTCAAGGATCGGATCCATGTGGCTGAGTTTTGTCATGAAGACACTCAATCCCTCGTTGAATCCGGAGACAATAGAGCAGGAACACTGCTTTGGAGCAGCTGAAAAGAAAAAAAATAAAATCGGAATTGATAGAAAGACAATTGAAACTTACATTTTAATGTCGCATTCCAAAGTTTGACAACCATGGAATGTAACATCCGTTGATCCATGTAGTTTCTCGCGCGGTCACGGTATTCCATGGAGTCTGGTTTGCAAGACTGCATGACATCGGAAGGGGTACATGGAGTACTCCGCCAGGATACACAGCTTCCGGAGGACCGAGTTCGATCCGCAGAAATGCTTCATGTCAAACTGAATGTTCCTCAGAATTGGGTCAAGAAATGTTTCAGTGACCCTATTCTCGTTGTTCTACCTTGGGAGCAGAGATGGTCCCCCTTCTGCAACTTCGTAGATTTTATGTCCAGATACCGTCACTCCGGTGAAAGTGGTCATCTTGTTGTGAATCGCTCTGAAAAAATGATAGTTCAAATAATATAACTCACAATTCCAGATCATCTCCTATATGTATTGGTTGAGAAAACGGAGGAGAGAGAAAAAAGAGCAAAATCGATTAATCAGAACGAGGAAAATGAGAAAGAATGAGCCAAAAGCAAATGGACAACACAAACCATTGGAGGTCATCTAGATATCAATAATACACCTGTTTCGGTAATTGACGGAATGGATTAGTCACAGAGCCGCAACAAACAAAGAAGGTGAAGGCACAAAAAGGTGTTAACAACCGGAGGAATCATTAGCCAGGGAAGACGGTGAGCGCTGTGAAGAGAAGGAGAACGAGATTGTCACAGAGATACGACAACATATCGGATCAGCTGGAAAAATACTTCTTGTCCTTTACAGTTTGCAACAGAGAACACTGACAATGTAAAACAAGATTAATAAAAAAGTTGAACCAAAAATTGAGATGGGTGACTGGCGTGCAGAAAACACGATCAAGTGGAAATCTGTGAAAATTTTTTTGACAAGAAAGATCCTGGCGTTGAATAACTAACCAAAGTATTTGAATTCCTGAAAAAAGTCTGACACCTGGAAACACAAAAGTGGCTGATCAACATCAACAGAGAACCAAGAATTGAGAGGATTTGGAGAAGGTGAAGAGCATGAAAAAGTGAGTTCAGAGAAGTAAGATCACGCGTCGAGTAGTTTAATCTTGGAGCGGAAAGCGTAATTATTATTCTCGAACTCCACGAACGAGATAGGGACGTTGGAGAGGCCGGAGAAACGGTACCAGAAGAAGCCAATGAAGGGTAAGAAAAACTGCACACATGGCCACCGTGTTGCCGGCAAGTCCGGCTAGGTCGGCGAGTAGCTCGGCAGGGAGAAAAATTTTTGGTCCCCGAAGGGGGCCGAAATTTTTTTTTGTTGAGTGAGTAAAAATGACACTTTGAGGCAAAAAAATGCAATCTACCATGAGAAACGGGCTAGAAAATAGTAAATTGCCATGAGAGTGGATAACTGACAGAAAAACAAAATCTATACTGAAGGATGTTTGACTAGAGGTAAAAGGGGATGAGAAATCGAAAGGAACATGCGGCCGAGCTAGTTAGCCAGCAGGAAAAGAGTTATAACGATTCGTGCCTTGCGGGTTTTGATATTGCGGGTTACGTTACATTTTTTTTGGCGCGAAATTCAAATTTTTTGTAGCTCGGCAGGGAAATTCAAATTTTTTTTGTAGCTCGGCATTAGAAAAATTTTTTTTCAGCAAGAATAATGACAATGTATGGAAAAACTGCTCGTGGCGCCACTATTCCAGAAGTCTGCTTCGCTTGTTACTACGGAAGATCATGGAAAAGCTTTTGCTTTGTGAATTTCTAGACTTCAAAATTTGAGCCATTTTCAAATCTATTCTCAGGTCGTCTTCTATTTCCATCAACCATCTTGTCGTGTATCGGTTGACAAAAAGGAGGAGAAGAAACAAAGCAAAATCGATGAATCAGAACGAGGAAAATGAGAAATAATGAGCCAAATGGACAACACAAACTATCGGACGTCATCTAGATATCAATCAAACACCTGTCTTTGTTTATGACGGAATGGATTAATCGTGAGCCACGACACACAAAAAAGGTGAAGGCACAAAAAGGTGTTAACAACCGGAGGAATCATTAGCCAGGGAAGACAGTGAGCGCTGTGGTGAGAAAGAGAACGAGATTAGCGATTGTCACAGAGATACGACGATATATGGGATCTGCTGGGAAAATACTTCCCGCCCTTGACAGTTTGCAACAGAGAGCACTAACAATATGCCGTCGGAGTAGTACAAGATTAATAAAAAGGTTGATCCAAAAATTGAGATGGGTGACTGGCGTGCAGAAGACGCGATCAAGTCGAAATCTGTGGGAGTTTTTTTCGACAAGAAAGATCCTGGCGTCACAACATCTACGAATATGAGGATGGCAGCAGCCACAATATCCTCAGCAAACAAAGGGTAGACGTATAAACCTGCAACGCACTGCATGTCCAGAAGGTGATAATACTCAAGGAAAAATAACGAAAGGTCTGATTTATTAGAATATTCAAAATATAAAAGAGGAAGCGGGAGGAGAGCGAGATTTACATATAAATGCGGTTTGGAATCACTTCTTTTGGAACTTTCGATTGTTCAATCTTCTCAAACGTGTACGAAGAGTTGTGGAAATGTGTGAAACGGAAGACCTCACGGGTTTTCATCTCATGGTACTTTTCCACAGCGTATCTGCGGTGGAAAACATCATCTGCCCGACTCGTGTCTAGACGGATTGGCCATTCCCAGCTTTTGCTTGATATTGAGAAGCGTTTGGCTACTGGTGAGTGTACGAATGCCTGAAATAAATCTTTTGAGATTTTCAAGTTGTCTATGAAACATACGCGCATCCATTCAGTCAGCAAAGGCTCACTCCACTGATCCACGATTATCTGCACGTTTGGAAAGTTGATGAATTGGATGATGTCGGAAGAAGGCACTTGTACCATTAAGGTTATGTGTTCGACATTCACCCAAAGGGAGAACCATCTTTTGTCGACTGATAGAACCCTGTCGTGGGGGTTTGCGGCTTCAATGTGAATATCGCAGAGAATTGATGGGTCGAGACACGATAACACGTCATTGACTTCTACAGTAGAATCAATAAACATGTTGAAGTCCTTCACCTTGAGTAAAGCTTTTCTGGATCTCGCAACTTCGGTGAAAGTGGTATAGAACGACTTCATCATTGCCACATTGTGTTTGCTTGTTTTGTATTCCCAGGCACATCGGAAGTCGAGAGATTCCATGACAGCTGCTTTTTTGTGGCCCAAGATAACTCGCTTAGCATCCACCCAGAATGCATCGGTGCGGGTGCAGTTCTGAAGAGTGGTCGTCTTATCCGCCGATAAGACATCACAATCGACGCCCTCTTGACGGTACCCAAACCACCAGGCTTCATCGATGGACAAAAGCACCATATCATCTCTGACACAAACTCTCAGATGTTTGAGATTTATGTGCGAGTCTGTGGTTTTGAAGTACGCATTCAGACTTTGGTTTACTTTGCCGAGAGCGACGCTGAAAATGTATGTGTAATAGCAAAAGTTTCAGTCTTTCACTTACATGTCCGCATAGTTGAGATAGCTGCAAATCTTTGCCAGGGGCACCATAGGAAGCTCCACGATGAGTCTGCTGTCCTTCTCCTCCACCAAAATGTCATACGGGACCACCTCTTCCATGACAACGTCATCGCTGGGGGCCACGGTGTTTTTTATGCACAGACTTTGGATAGACTGGATGAGTGTCGTTAGAAGCCACATGACTTCGAAGAGTAATGATATTTCTAAAATCTAGTTGGTCTGTTTTATACGAGCGAGTAGCTATGGAAACACTCTAGTACACATCGCGTGAGTGTTTCTGGAGAGATTCTGAGAAAACGGGCAACGTGAGGCTATTTTGTTATTGAGAGTGCTAATTAGTGAGTAGAAAAATTTTGGGAAAACGTAAAGTTGGAGTAAGCAAAAACAAACTTTGGAAGTGATCATCTCATAGAGCAAGAGAGTGATCAACCAATTGAGGAAGTGGATAAAATGATGACAATACGACTACTCAAGGGAACTGCTGGGGATCTTATATGGATTTTAAAAAATACATAAGACGGATTCTGTGTGGGGTCCTCAACTGATCTGGAAGGACTTCTCGCTGACTTCTCATGCGTTCCATGTACGTTCTTGCCCCATTTTTCATAGGATCCCTAGCGGTTCACCTGTCTACAGTATCTCTTTGACTCAAAGTTCCAAAAATCAGAATGTCAAAGAAAACACATCTGAAAGATCAGAAAAAAAACTATTTTTACCAAAAATCTACAATGCCAAATTAAAAAAAAATTGATAATCAAAAATCAAGGAAGGTTAGAATTGTGAACTTCGTGGCAGAAAATCTGAAAATTTGACTCGAAATGACAAAAAAACTAAAAATCGCACGAAACAAATTTGAAAATGAATCGAAAAGCTCAGATTCACGGCATCAAGAATCTCGGAAAATACGTAAACAATTTTCGATTCATCATATTTAAAAAAAGCTTTTTAAACACCATTCAAATTATTTCGATTTCACAACAAAAAAATGTTCAAAATATAACTCAACTGAAAAAAAATTCATGAATTCTTTCTACTAATACACATTTTCGAATCCAGTTTTTTTTTTTTTTTTTTTTTTTTTT
>LR544867.1:0-44696 GCA_900536305.3 Caenorhabditis sp. 40 LS-2015 | reverse complement strand
TTTTTTTTTTTTTTTTTTTTTTTTTTCAGCTTGGAAAATCTCAAATTTCGACTTTTGAATTTCAAAAAAAACTCGATGTTTGATCTCAACTGTGCAGAAAGGACTATGAATCCTAGGAAAAATGCTCATCCTATTTTTTTCCTGATGCCCATCAATTTCTAGAGCTGAGCGGTCATGCTTTTGATTTTTCCATATTTCAGTTCTAGGTCGTTAATTTTCTCAAAAAAAAGAAAGAAAAATCCTATCTGTCATATAGATTTTTTTCCCTTCTTCATCTTTTTTTATTCAACCTCGAGTCGATTCCAAAAAAAAGAAGGTATTATCATCACTGACATCAGTCTCTGTTATTTTGCTCGATAATTTCTTTATTAGCGTTTGCAATACTTCTGCAAACTGCTCCAAGTCTATAGTTTGAATAAGAACCTTTTCGAAATCCGGGGGCGTACATCAACACCCAAAAACTTATATCACTCGAATTTCTCCTACCCTCTCCTTCACAACCTTTCATCACACCTACTCAAATCGAGACTAGATGAAAATTAGAGTCTTGTCAGATCAACAAGACACCCCATCATTACGCCCTCGGCTCCTTGAGCAGTCCACCCCGCGTTTACCAAAAGTTTAGAAATTTCGGCTCTCTCGACTCCACCCAACTTCAACAACAAGTGTATATAAGTGCGGGGATTTTAGAGAACTTCACTTCTTACCTTCTCTAGCGGGATCGAGATGTCTGGAGAGGAGCCCTCGACGAAACGTCTGCCAACGATGAAGATGGAGTTGAAGGATGTGCCTAGCGGGTGAGTAGACCACTTGAGACAAAAAATTCGAACTTTCGGACTTTCGAAAAAGGACATGAATAAAGTTTTCGGATTAGATTTTCAGAATGATGATAATGTTCATTTTCAGAATCGAAGGAAGCATTCTCTCCACAGTGACTCCAGAAGAGGCGAAAGCATCCATCCCATGCAAGAAGTTCACCTGGGTTCTTGACCAAACCCCAATGATCGAGTTGGATTTTGGAGACGACACCAAAAAATTCCAATTCCACGTCGCCTCTTCCAACTTCGACTTGTTCAACTGTGCCAGTGTTTTCAAGTTCGAGAGAACTGAGGCTCTCACCATCTTCACCATTCGCAAGACTGACCGTAACCCACCGAGCCGCATCAAGGTTCTCGAGGAGTACACAAAAAAGTTCTGGGATCTTCTCAAGTGCGAGAACTACGAAGTCCGGTTCAACATGTTCCAAAAGTACGACATCGAGGACTGCTTCATTTGGAACTACACCAAAAAGTTCTCGCTGATCTACTTCAGCACTCTCCATGATGTCACCTTCACTCCGAGCCAGTTGCGATTGCTTTTGGAAGATCTCACCGCCGACAACTTCCGTCTTCCTCAGATCAAGTTCACGGAGCCGATTCCGACTACAATTGGCACTGTTTGGTTCCCACGACCAATCAAACACGAGAGCATGGATATCCACTCGGGATTCTTCCCATTCGAATACTTCATCAACATGGAGAGTAAGCAAGTCAAGACCCGGGCTGATATCGCGGCGGCATCGGATCTGAACTGGTTCGTCAGAGCTTGGGTCAGCGGAAATCGGCTCGAAAATCTGGAAACCTTCACATTTTACTTCAAACAGACGGCTGGACCAATAACGTATCGCGAAGTGCTCAAGGACGTCGAGAACGATGTGATCCCACGAATCTCTCACGAGTGTTCAGAGTAAGTTCTTACTTTTCATATAAGCTCTAGTTTCTCTGAAAATTTGAGTTTGGAAATCAAAATTGTTCCGTTTTTCAGATTGAATGCAAGCGCTCTCATGCATCTCGTGGAGCAAGACTACATGGGAATCGGAAAGGATGTCAAGAGAAGATCTGATGGACACATTGCCAACGTTCTCCTCCTTCCCACACGATTCGTCTTCACCGTCAAGGGAAAGGGGGAGAAGAAGTGAAACAACCGGATACCGGAACTCAATCTTCAATCGTTTCCTCTTAACCTATGTCCCTTAGTTTTGTGTCCCTTCTAATCATCTTTCATTCCTGTTCTCCTGATTCCATAATCCCTGTTTCTCATATTTCCCCTCTCTATTTCTTTCGATGCTCTCATTCTTGTCTCCATTCTCAATCTTGACTCCCAGAAAAACCAATGTAAACCTTTGTGAAAACATGATGCTTTTGATAAATCAGAATCCGAGAGACAATACTTCTCTCTACATCCGACGGTGGAACAAAACGTTGCTGATGGGCCTGTCTGTCTGTCCTGATGTCAGTTTTATAGACAGCCAGTTGATCGTTTGTGTTGGTAAAGCCTTTTGACACCTAAGATTCTGCAAAAAGGGCACACACTTTTTCGTTTTCAATCCTCGAGAGACCTAGACCTAGAAAAAATCATGACTTCGTGTCGTTTTCCTTCCTCTTCATTATGAGTGTCTGTTTCTCTTTCTTCCTATGCTGTTTCTCAAAACAACAGAAGCCGCCTGAAAAAAGTCTCTGCCTGCATATCTGGCTCTTGCAACGAAAATGGCTACGGTGGTTTTTTGAGTTTTCCCCCCTCTTCAGTTTGGGCTGAACGGGGACATATTTTGAATGGAAAGAAAACCGGGGAGCACACTGAATATCTTTTTTCTACTGGAAGTCTTGAAACAAAGAGATTCGTTGCGAACGGTGTGAAATCCGTTCTGAAATTCCGAAGCAACTTCACGATGGATGTTTGATCATTACCACGACCGCAACACAGTTTTTCACTTAACTAAATATTCTCTGGCAAAAATCTACAGTGATCATCTTTTCTGCAAGCAACGATGATTCAGCTTTCCTGACTACTTCTTTCTTGTTCACAGCCATAGTCTGGAAAAAATTATTGCAATCCAGAAATAGTTTTGTGGTGAGGATTTATGGAACTTTGCAACTCAAATCATCAGAAAATGCGCTCTTCATTCACCAAAACAGAGCAGAAAAGTTGGCTTCTCTCGACGATCTGCAAACAACTTAACCACCCATTCTGGTGAATTTCGAACTGTAATTGAAACACTCACGAACACATAAACTTCTAGCATCCGCGTTAAACTTCGCTTCCTATCCACGGTTTGACGGTGAAGAAGACAAGGAACGAGTAACTCTGGTCTACGAGCCAAGGCTACTCATGTGGACGTCAGTAAGAATATGCTCTTCGAGACAAATCATCTGTCGTCAGGAGCCAGCTTGGAGTGGACCGTTTTCAAACCATTCTTGATCGTCCACCAGTACTGGAAACTCGGCAGATGCAGAATGGTTGTATTCTGTTGATCTGTGTTGATCCAATCTCTGCAGTGGCACTAATCGTCGAACTGGTGACGACGTTAGGTTGTTCACATCTACACTGAGAATTTACTGCTGGTTCGGGACTTCCTGAAAATTCATGAAGTTTTGAAGTCTCCACGTGGAAGGTTTCGCATAACATGGGAGGTCTTCACTAACACAGGTTGTCTCCACTTAAACTCTCACTCACTGTCTTCCTTCAAACCTCAAAAAACTGCGCTCTTCATCCACCGAAACAGAGCTGAAAAATGATGAAATTGTCGCGATCAGTGAGATCACTGATCGCGACAGAAATATCCATCTTCTCGCTTTTAATGTGGTGGTCCTGGTGGCTGAAATGAAGACGCTGTCGGGTGCTCACACACTGAGAATTCACTGCTCGTTTGGGTTCCTGAAAATATTTACATTTGAATCAGCCGCAGAACAGAGTAGGTTTCGCAAACACCCCTCTGGTTATTGAGCGGAGTTTCTTCTCGACAATCAAGGTTGTTCTGTCACACAATTTACACGAACGGGCCACCACGTTTGCTCATTTCCCTTTTCATGATTCTTTAGTTCGTCTGCCCATTGTAGATGTTCGATGGTAATTTCTTCTGAAAAACCAAATGATAATAAAGATTTCTGGGTTAAAAACAACTTACGCATAATGCAAACTCATCTCCTTTGTTTCCTCCTTGGTTGGTGAAAACTAGGAAGACACGATGACGCTCTTTATATTTTCCTCACTGACATCGTCCAATGAACAGCACAGCTTCATGTCTCTATCGAACACCTTCCATTGATTGACTCCTTTCTCTCTATTGAGCTCTGGGAGCATCGTAGAGTAATCCACAAGCTTCAGGGATTGCTTGGAGTCTTGGAGCAGTTAAGCGACAACGGCTCCATCCTCGATCGGGTTCATGGAGCACGTAGAGTGAACCGTTCGACCGCCGACCATCAGCTGTTCTGGCGATGGCGATTTTCATGCGCTGAAGTCCGAGACCGTCCCCGGGTGTCCACTTCTCCCAGATCAATGGATTCTTTCGCAGCGTTCCGTCGCCAGATCAGATGACGTGGGCGAAAACGCGATCGAATTGAATGAGACCTCCGTCGCTGTCGGCTATTTGCGGGAAACGCGCGGCGTCTTCGCAGGTGACAGCGCACGCAGCGGTACGGAATCGTTTGAGTGAACTTCTCGTGAATCGTCTCGAGGAGTTGGGTGGTTTTGCTGCCAGGGGTGGGTTTCGCTGCCAGGGGGGGAGATCCAAAACGTAGTGGATAGGTGTTGGAACGAGTAGCAGTGGTGGGATCATTGACACGTCTTCTTGATGGGACAAGTTTCCGAGCAGGAAGTTGTGAAGTTGCGCGAGCATCGCGGGACTTCTAACGGCGGTACGGGACATCGGGGTTTGGTAGGCTTCCTTGTACCACGGGAGGCTATTGGGGACACCTCCGCCTCGCCGATCTTTCCGAAGAAACGGTTTTCCATCTTGTGGATCAGTTGCTCGTGGTCTCTGGAAAAAACAACGGATTTTCAAGTTTTAAAAAACTCATAGCTAGGTTTGCTCAGTCTCCCAATCCAGCGCAAGGTAAAATCAATCCTGGAAATTCAGTATCTGGAGTGAAAATCGGTAAAATGCTCATGAGAGGCGAGTTTTGATCTCAGAAAGTTTTCCTTATGATTAACTACATGGACATTTCTGAGACAACTACGAAAGACCATATCTTGCTTCAGGTGAGAATTTCGTCGATTTTCACTTCAAATTCTGAATCTCTGATGTCGATTCTCTTACAAGTAAGAGAGATTGTCAGAAACCTCCGGAAAAAACTCTAAAAACTAGACACTTTTCCCATTTTATGGGTCTTCACAATTTTCAGTTTTTCTTGGTTTATTTTGGCTCATCTTTTTTTGCATTCAGCCGGTAAAAAACTCACTTATGACATCCCTGGAACCTGGAAGTAACCGGCAGATATCTCTGCAACGCCAACTTAAATTCATCAAACTGTTCAATTGAGAACACTCCCTGATAGAGCTGACAATACTTCTCGTTCTCCTTGAGAACATCTCGGTATCCTCGTTTCGCCGGAGCGTCTCCATCGTATCTCCACTTGTTCTCTCTCGGCTTGTGGCTCCTTTTCTTATTGAATTTGCGTCGGCGACTGCTGTGCACCGTTTCTCGATTCGATTCGAGTGCGTTGAACCCTGAACTTGAGTTTTCGCATAGAAAACTCAAAACATTGTGAGCAAAAAAGCAGGTAAAAATTGGGTAATTAAACCCAAACAGTTGGAAAAACACAAAGGAATATATTGAAAGCACTCGGGATGGTGTTGGATGTTGTTGGCTCATCGTCTTCGCTTTTCAACAGAGAGCTCGTCTTCAGACGAACCCAGTGTGCACACGAGACGACAACGACCGGATCCTCAACATCTCCGTCTTGCTCAACAGTCTTGCGAGAAGAACAAATCGGACATTTTCTGCTCCACATCGTCCAGGTCCTGCGACATTTGTTGAGTATATCCACGGGGTTGCTTTGAGCGATCATTGGTTTGTTGGGATTGAGACGAGCAGTCCATGTATTGGGATTGGGATCCCGTTGGTCCATAGTTGGCTTGCGATTGAGGCATGTCTTGCGAGAAGTCCATGGCGTCGGATGTCAGTTGGCGACGTTCACGGCGGCGATCTGAATATATGGAGATCATAGGGGAAATGTCAAGATCAGCTGTGTTGGCTCAAAGATAAGATACCGCATTTACGGAATTATAACGGCATGCTGTTGTATATTTCGGAAGATGTCAAGTTCGAGCTCTATCTGATCCAAAGAATACAGACCCGCTTGAAAGGGGCTAGAATGTTAGAAAACATATCTTATTCTGGAGTCGAGTTGAACGCCGGGTCATTGATTATCCCGCATGTTTTCGTGAAAAATCCCAGTCTTTAATACCTTTCTGTTCACGTGTCTGATAAATCAGCGGGTCCACCCAGTGAGCGGGAACAGGCCCGTTCTGGTTGAAAGTTCGCGCCAGTTTGCTCATGCTCAAGAGGTTTTGAGAGTTTGCATAGATTGGTGGCAGACGAGGCTGAGATGGGTCGGAGGCCTTGAACTCGTTGTAGGTGTACTGCATGCGCTTGATGCCGAATCGGTTGGTGGAGCCCTGGAAAATGAAAACTAATAATTGGATTCACGAGGGACCGAAGGGGTTTCCCAAATGTGTAGTTCTTCTTTTGCACTTTCAGAATGGGTTCATTTCGGAGGGCCATGAAAAAACACGCACCGCAATATTATTCTTGGCCTTTAACACCGGCTTTGGAAGTGTCATATTCAAGAGCTTCAAAGCATTGATGGCTCTCTCATACAACGTGCGCTTTTTCTTGGAATGATTGATCAACTCGTACCACAGTTCATGTCTCGACAGAACCTTCGCATGTCCAATCACTACCATTCCATAATTGACACGAGTGATGGCCACATTCAGACGTCGGGGATCGTTCAAGAATCCGATGCCAAGAACATCGTTCGACCTGGCGCACGTCACAATGATATAATACTTCTCTCTTCCCTGGAACGCGTCGACGCTGGCAATCTCGACACCAATTTCGAGTTGTTCAGTGTTCCCTGGGTGTGCATGTCGTTGACTATGAAGCTACGCTGTCCCTCGTACGGTGTGATGACTCCGATTTGGTGTGGTTGAACGCCTTCCATGATGAGTTTAGACGACAATTTTTCGACATTAGCAGCTTCAGTTCTATTCAAGAACACGATCTCGACGATGAGAATTCCTCAGCTCTGCTGCAGTGCCAGAAGAACGCGGGCTTGTTGGGCATTGGCCAGTGCCAGTCGATTCCATTCATTTGGCGATCATCTGAAAATGAAACAATGAGAATCGAATCAAAACTTTGGACTCACTCTCTGTAACTCTATTCTGAAGACTTTCATGGTAGAATGCATTACTCGGGAACTCGAAAAGCACTGGATGCATACGATATTGAACTTGAAAACGGAATGGGCGGATTCCAAGAAGAACGAGTCTCTCGAACAACGATTGACTCAATCCGGTCCCAGCTGACAGTGATCTCCCACCAAAACCAACTGCCAAACTTCTCTCACAATCGAGATTAAAATCTCGGGCTCTGTGGCCTGAGTGCTCTCGTCAATGAGCACAGTTCTCGTACCAATCTTGCCGAGTCTAGTGTCTGCAGCCGAAGAGTACGTGCAGGAGATGACATCGGCGGCAGCGAGGAGCTTATGCTCTTTGAGATGCTTCAACTGCAGATATCTGAGTACTTCACCTCCAACTCGCCGATCTCTTCCTTCAAATGGATGAACTTCTGCAGTTCGGGTCCTTCCATAACCATCATTTGATATCAGAGAGTTAGGTAAGGGACCGTTGAATCGAGCTCAATGGTCTGGTGAGCACTTGTTTCACTGCTTGTATTTGGGAGCTGTTCAGATCAGGAAGTCCAGGAGTCGAGAGACGACGTGGCAGTTCGAATTTCAACGATCTTGTTAACTGGTTTTCCCAGAAGCTTATGATAAAGATGCGGAGAAACGGACTTCGAGTCGTTCAGAAGAGCGTGAAGAGCCTCCTACTGGACATCAAAAGTAGTGGCGTTCCAGACGACGTCAACAGTGAACATAATTCGGCTCTCCATCGCAGGTTTCTCCACTTGACCTCGTATCTCAACGCCAACCTCTTCGCCGTGGTCTGAAAATATAATGTGAACTTCTGACCCAAAATAAAATTAACATACTATCAGGAATCTTCATAACACTTTCAGTCCTCGTCCACTCTAATCCATCGACTGTCTGATTGTGCTTCAATCATAACTCATCTCCTTTCGCAAGTTTCATAGCTCCATCGGCAAACTGTCGAAGATGGAAAAACGCGAGCACCGATTGTCGGAGTCCCTGCTTCCAGCGAAAAGTATCCACTGATTGCGACGCAGACTTCTCAATTTGTCGATAGTACTCCGCTTCAATGGCGACGAGTTGTCGGAACACTTTCGGGTACTGATGAGCATCCATATACTTCAACTGAACATGCTCCGGCTCTCTATCGGGACCCGGATTGTTTAGATCGTCCAAAGTGGCTTCCGGGTGCCCTCGCCAGAGATCTTCGAGCCGAATAGCTTGATTGGCACTGAAAATGCGTTTCTAGTTAATTTCCCGGAGCCCTCTTAAAATCTCACGTGATCTTTTGAGCCCTAGCCACCTGCTCCTCACTGGGCATGTTGACAATCCACGATAGCAAACATCAGCCTATTTTCGATCTTCATTATTCGGGATCAAATCCTTCGAATTCACTGGTCGCTCGATATCTCTCTGGAAACCGTTTTTTCAATTGAAAATTCAATATCAATCGTAAAATCGGTTGTGCTTTTTTGACACAGTGATTTTGAAAAAGAACTCACCGAAAATCACATTATTTTTCCCCGCAATTTGAAGTTCCATTAATCTCCACCCAGCAGTTCCATCGTTTGCCCGTTTATTTCTGAAAAAAACACAGTTGAAATTGGAATAAAAAAATGTAAAATACTGGAACAACCTTCAAAAAGTAAAGGGTAGTATCCAAACGCAAAAAAAAAGACGCCGATTGTCGTGCGACAGCGACCGCGACGCAGCCGCGTCGCGGCCCGTCGAGCGTGGTTTGGTCGATTATTGGAGGGAGTGTATGCCGCTTCGAAACATGAGTGTGATCGTTTTTTTGAGCCAATTAGCACTGCATTTGTTTTATTTCAAACACATGAAATAAATGAAAATCGAGCTTCATAATGTTTTTCCTGATTAGTAAAAATGCTGCTTTGAATTTTTCATTCGATTTTTCTTTCCACTTCCACGCATGATACAGCTCAAAATTCGCCAGGTTTGTGGTTAAAAAAATAACAGAAATATCCGAAAGAATCCGGCATTCTTTCTGTTTTGCTATGGTAAGTAAAAATCACGTTGTCCAACTTTTTAAATTGCAGAATGAAAAACCAGCTATAAGAACGAGGAACTGCTATAAACCACTCTTCATCAAGCAAAATAAAAGGTGAGCGAAAGTATTAGTGGAGGACTCCTATGTGGATGATCACCGTTCTGTGACGATTTAAAATTTATACATTTTCAGGAAATTCTGAAGAAGCATTGGATTCTCACAATGTGAATGTGACCAAACTAACGGCGTGAGAAACGATCGAATACTGTGAGAGATCTATTCGCACCCCCCGCTGGACCGGTTAATGATGAAATCGGTGTATTCTTCTGGTTTTCGTGAACGATCAAGAATAGTTTCTAAACGGATATATGGTTGTACACCAAAGACAGATATTTTTACACTGCCAAGCAAGAAACAGTAAGTGGTCGATCGACATTCGTGAAAGGTTTACTTCCACTCCATGCTGGCTCAAGCACGATAGAAGACGACGGACCACATGTCTCGAAGAGCATATTCTTCCTGAAGTCAACATGGACAGCCTCGTCTCGTCCTGTTTTTTTCCCTTTGTGAATATGAATCAGAGGTTCACGGGGATGTTAGACGCTTCTCTGTTTGTAAGCTTTTCAAATACAGTTCAAAATTCACTAGAATGTGCAGTTAAGTTGTTTGCAGATCTTCGAGAGAAGCCAACTTTTCTGCTCTGTTCTGGTGAATGAAGAGCGCATTTTTTGATATCTTGAGTAGCAAAGTTCTATTAATCCTCACTATGAAAACTATTTCTACATTTCGACAATGTTTCACAGATATTGGCTGCGATCAAGAAACAAGTAGTCAGGGAAACTGAACTTTCACATGTCGCTTGCTGAAAAGATTACCATTTTAGATGTTTGCAGGAGGATATTGAGCAAAGAACCCGCACAAAACGGGACGGCTTTTTTTTGAATCCGACAAACTTCAGTCAATCAAACGGTCATTTCTACTTTTTCGCGGATCAGTATGGACGATTGGTCAATGGTATTGAAGTAGGCATTGAAATCTAAAAAAGTTTCTGAAGCAGCCAGTAGTCAATCCTTGCTGACTTTCTTCGTGTTCAATAAAAACTTCTCTTTTTCTATTCCGATGAGATGAAGACAAATACTTCAAAACATCTAAATTGTTTATGGTCTTGATAGACAAAGCTTCTTTTGGAATACTATGATATCCACGATTGATGCATTTGATGAAAACGCGGCAGAGCTAACATCATGGTTGAAACACGGGAAATAGGTAGCGACACAGTAAAACATTTTTTATTTTTCAGAATGGATTTCTCATGCGTTGGCAACATATCTACCGAATCAGGTCAAGAGACGATTCGATGCGATTCAATGAGTATTCCAGTCAATCTCAAATCGTTTCGAAACTTTTAAGTACTAAATTTCGAGTGACTGTAAATCATGAAAAATAGTGCTCCTGACCTAGATATCACAATTTTGATGACTGATTATAACTTCTTTCAGGTCAGCAATCCCATCTCATGGGAACGATAGGAGTTCTCTCCTATCTGATTATCAAGGTCATCAGGCGTCTTGCTGCATCTTTTCGGTTAGCTCCGCAGGCATCGATCATACATTTTCTATCGCAGCCAAAGTGAAAATTGTGAAAGCCAAAGTGAGAATATTGAAAATTAGAAAAAGTTTTCATAGTGAGGATTTATGGAACTTTGCAACACAAATCATCAAAAAATGTGCTCTTCGTTCACCAAAACAGAGCAGAAAAGTTGGCTTGTCTTGAAGATCTGCAAACAACTTAACTACACATTCTGGTGAATTTTGAACTGTATTTGGAAAACTCGCGAACACATAAACTTCTAGCATCCGCGTTAAACTTCGATTCGTATCCACGGTGTGACAGAGAAAAAGAATAGGACGAGCCGAGCATTCTCATGTTGACTTCAGTAAGAATATGCTCTTCGAGGCAAGTCATATAATTGTCGTCTTCTATCGTACATGAGCCAACATGGAGTGGAAGTAAACTTTTTTCAAATTTCACGGGTTTGACGGTTTGACGGTGAAGAAGACAAGGAACGAGTAACTCCGGTCCACGAGCCCAGGCTTCTCATGTGGATGTCAGTAAGAATATGCTCTTCGAGACAAGTCATCCGTCGTCTTCTTTCGTACATGAGCCAGCTTGGAGTGGACCGTTGTCAAACCATTCTTGATCGTCCACCAGAACTGGAAACTCGGCAGATGCAGAATGGTGGGGATCTGTTGATCAGTGTTGATCCATTCTCTGCGGCGGCACTGATTACAGAACTAGTGACAGCATTAGTTCGTTCACATCGACACTGAGAATCCACTGCTGGTTCGGGACTTCCTGAGAATTCATAAAGTTTTGAAGTCTCCACATGGAAGGTTTCGTCTAACCTGGGAGGTCTTTACTAACACAGGTTGTCTCCACTTAAACTCTCACTCACTGTCTTCCTTCAAACCTCGAAGAACCGCGCTCTTCATACACCGAAACAGAGCTGAAAAAAAAAAGATGAAGTATCCATCTTCTCGCTCTTACTGTGATGGTCCTGGTGGCTGAAATGAAGACGCTGTCGGGTGCTCACACACTGAGAATCCACTGCTCGTTTGGGGGATTATGAAAAAAAAAATGAATTTGAAACACTCACAGAACAGTGATTATCCACATCGGAGGTCTCCACTAACCAGGGAGGTCTTCATTAACCAGGGAGGTCTTTATTAACCCGGGAGGTCTTCATTAACCAGGGAGGTCTTTATTAACCAGAGAGGTCTTCATTAACCAGAGAGGTCTTTATTAACCCGGGAGGTCTTTATTAACCCGGGAGGTCTTTATTAACCCGGGAGGTCTCCACTAACACGCACTCACTGTTTTGTCTCTAGACTTCTTTCCATAGATGACAGAAAGCAGTTGCAACAAAAAACTGGTGTACTTTTTGAGGGAAATAAGGTTCGCAAGCATTGACACTCACAGAGAATATAGCATTCGGTCCATATTTTCGGTCAATCTGATTTTTATGTACACGGTCGCCGGATTCGACAATACAATGAATACGCTTTGCATGTCTCAATCAGTTGTTTCTCTTCTTGCAGCAGTCTGTGATGGATCCATTTGCTTGCAGGGACATCTTTGAAGCCAATGAATACCTCTGGAATCCCACTCCGTCACTGTACTCGTGCTTTATTCGTTTGCTATTTGTTGTTTCTTCGTCTTTCTGCATCTGGAATGAAAATCGGTAAAATGCTCACGGGAGGCGGAGTTTGATCAAAGAGTTTTCCTTATGGCTGACTACATGCACAATTCTAAAACAACTATGGAAGACCATACCTTGCTTCAGATGAGAATTTCGTCGATTTTCACTTCAACTTCTGAATCTCTGATGCCGATTTTCTTTTGAGCAAAAGGGATTGCCAGAAACCTCCGGAAAAAAAATTCTAAAAACTACACACATTCTCCATTTTTTGGGTCTTCACAATTTTCAGTTTTCTTGGTTTTATTTTGGCTCTATTTATTGCATTCAGCCGGTAAAAAACTCACTTATGACATCCCTGGAATCTGAAAGAAACCAGCAGATCTTTGTGCAACGGCGACTTGAAATCATCAAACTGTTCAATTGGGAACACTTCGTGCTCAGCTGCCATTACTTCTTGTTCTCCTTTAGAACATCTCGGTATCCTTGACTCGCCGAAGCGTCTTCATTGTCTCTCCTTGTTTTTTCTCGGCTCGTGGCCCTCTTTCTTGATGAATTTGCGTCAGCGACTGCTGTGCACCGTTTTTCGAGTGCGTTGAACCCTGAGTTTTCGCGTAGAAAACTCAAAACAGCTAGAGCAAAAATTAGGTAAAAATTGGGTAATGAAATCCAAAAAGTTGAAAAGATGCAAAAGATTATATTGAATGCAGTCCAGATGGTGTTGGGTGTTGTCGGCTCATCGTCATCGCTTCTCAACAGAGAGCTCGTCTTCAGACGAACACAGTGTGCACTCGAGACGACAACGACCGGATCCCCAACATCTCCGTCTCGCTCAACAGTCTTGCAAGAAGAACAAATCGGACATCTTCTGCTCCATATCGTCCAGGTCCTGCGACATTAGTTGAGTGGATCCACGGGGTTGCTTCGAGCGTTGTTGTCTCTGGTTGTTGTTGACCAGAAGAAATCTGAAAAAAATGTGTGGATTATTGACATTCATGGACACTCTCACCAGTTGGCTATATGTTAGGAATCCTTGAAGACTTCTAACCAAATGATATGGTCTGTTGTTGTCTGCAATCGTTCGTTCTTCTTGAGGAAAATTTGCTGACATCCAACTGGCTGATACGACTGAAGTAGAGTTTATCACACGAACCCGTTACCACCATAGTAATGGCAGGTTTTAAGCGTAGCAGATGTCAGCTTTCTGATTGGTTACCGCGGCGGTATTCTATGCTAGTTGCCGTGTGTTGCAATGACATGTGGTAGCCAGAATCCATCCACCCGCTAGCAATCGTTGGCTCAGTCGGGGTCCACAATTATGTTGGCGTTGACAGCCACGACTTCAAAAGCTCGAAAGAACCCGACAGAGCGGCTGAATTATGCGAATCTGATGTTTTCCGGCGTTTCAGAAGCAATGATTTCTGAAAAACAACATTTCATTTTTCAAACGTTATTTTGCTTGTTTCTCGACTTTGCGCTGTCGCGTATATTGCATCGTTATCATCTGAGAAATAACATACCGGCTGATTCTATCAGGGACTCTCATCGTTGTCGATTCAAAAACTTCTGGCCAAATCAGAATCGAATTAATCTGCAGTTGGACAGGCGGAATCCCATCACAATAAAGATCGTCTATGAAGATAATCTCGTCTCGCTCCTCGTTTGACAGGGAATGCTAATTTCACACGGTGAAGATCCCTCCGTTGATTGAGAATGAGTAATCGACAGCAGTGAAGCCAGCTAGCTTGAAACCAGTTGGTAATGTTTGTCGTCGTTTCACCATCGTTGGCGTAGTCAATTCATCGTAAGATTGCAACTGCTATTGTCAAAGCGTGAAATTTCCATAAGCGATTGAAGACGAGGGAGTCCAAATGCAGTTGATACGTTTCTGCAGACTTATATCACGTGTTCTATGATTTTGCGTCTAGATGTTTCAACAGGTGTTCACAGTAACTGATCCTCTCTCAAGTTGTACTTCATCGAACAAAATCTGAAAAGAACCTGCGAATTATTGATATTGATGGACATCAAGCTCACCAATTGGATATTCACGTTATTGATCCTCGAAGATTTCCAATCAAATAAGGTGGTTTCACATTGTCTGCAATCGCTTGTTCTTCATGAAAAACTTATGTCGTAAAAGTGTGCGGTAATCAGAATCCATCTGCTCGCTAGAAGCCGTTGTGCCCCGTTGTTAATCCGACCCTAGACTTTGCGAGCAGGCGTATCAGGTGAAACATTGATTCAACACGAACTGTATGCAATCCAGTTCAGATGCAGTTGTCGATCTCCCACCATTCTTGCCGATCCATGGCTCAGACATCGAATTGGTGTGCCCTGTTGATGATCGCTCAATCGACCTTGGTTGGTTTCGGCGCAGTGTGGTTGTTTCGGGTTGCGGGTTTTAGCGGAGTTGTAGAACTATTCGCATTTTTCACATCCATCCCTCAAATATGCTTTTGTTGTTTACCTTCACTAGTGTTGGAGTGGCGCGCAGATCCGAATTTTCCATTGGAGCTAAACCGAATTTTGATGTTGCTTCTCAGACGGAGCGGCATTCCGAAAAAACATCCACCACGAAGAGTCGCTTTGCCTTGTTCAAACTGAATGCATTGAATGTCTTTGTTGTCCAGTAGTCCCATTGTTTGAGATTGAGCGTGTCTGAAAACAGTTACCACGTTATTTCTAACTAAACTTCTCAGTATTACCTTTGAGATTTTGTGCCAGAGTATCTGGTATAACACACTAAAACATTCCTCAAAGTCTGTCAGCGACATGAAGTCTTGACACTTCCTCCAGAGCTGAATGGCTGTGTGTATTTTGTCTCTTCGTAATCTTTCTTGATTCCCTCCAAACATCGTTTGCTTTGCGATACTTCTTTTTGTTAAGATCTTGATAGACAATAGCTCATTCCAGAGGCCCGATGCAATCAATGCACATCAAACTGCATGGGTTCTCTCAACAGTTGTGAACGATTCCAACAAATTAGACATCATCGGCTATTTGGTGGCTTTCAACAAATAGACTGATTCTTGAGCTTAACACAGGTGGCCGATGTAGGTCTGAAGATTTGGAGCACCAGTGAAGTTGAGGGAAGCTTCTGGAAAATTTAAGAATAAGCTTTGAGATTTTGAGAGAAACGTACCTCATAGTTTTACGAAAAATATCAACCGTTTGCACCAGAGCCATTCCTCGTCATCCAGCAGCCAAAATCGGCAAACATGCTGACGCGGTACGCGTTCCATTGTCCATGCCTCCGAGGCGTCGAACATTGTGTTGGGCATCCGTCTGTACTATATCGTGCTTCATCCGGATTTTGCCACTGATTCGAGCTTTGGTTCACGATTCCGACTCGATTGGTAGCATTCGTCGAGGATCCGCGCGAGAAGCGTTTTAGAAAGATGACAACCGTTGAGTAGAGTTCACGCTGTCTTTCTTCATACTCTGGTTCCGAGCGTCGACTTCATCGCTTTACGATGTGATTTATCGGGTCTTATAGCAGTCCAAGACGCTTGATATTATTTTTGCATTGACAGCAAACATTGCAACAACACGACGGAATCCAAAGGGGCAGCTGGTCCATGCGATTCGGATGTTTTCCAGAGTTTCATGAACGACAGTTTCTGAAAAAAAATCAATTAAGGCTTTCTCATTTTACTTTTCTTGCTTCTCAACTTCGCGCTGTGACGTAGCGCATTGTTATTATTTAAGCAATAACTCACCAAACTATCGAGAACACTCTTCATTTGCTCCAAAATCATTCTATGTTCTTCAGCTGCCAGACTGTGTACCGCTTTGGTGATAATAGAGCGAAAAGCTGATAAATAATCGATATCGTGCCTGGAAGTCAAGATTTCTTGTGTTTCAAGCCGTATGAAGGAATATAAATTACTATAAATAGATTTCGCGTTCAATGTTCGTAAGGTGTGACGCATTGTGTGCGTGTCGCGTGTTTGCGTCCCGAGAGGTGACCTGACGTCACACACATACACACACACCCCCACGTTGCCAACAACCGATGTGATGTTGAGTAAGGTAGAAGAGGAAAATGTGTTGGTAGAGAAAGAAAGCAAGTGAGGAGTGTATACACCCTCACCTGTAACACAGAGTGAGAAGTTTATACACCGCTCACATGTAACATAGAGTGTTGAATGGAGTGTTTAAATAATGACCGGAACCTGAGGAGCTGCCGGCATACAGTCAAGCATTGGTCAACGTTCTGATCACGAATTCGCACTTTGAAGATTCTTACCAGTTCTTTGTTAGGTTGGATGTAAGACAGATTTTATTTGGTTTCAACAACGGTCCTGTCCGTATCATAACCAACTTCTGAGCTACAGCTGCTAGAAAACATCTAGTCGTTTCTCAAACTTCTTCTTGTTTGAAGGTGTTCTACGATTGCTTCTAAAGCTTCTATCGATCTCAATTATCACACTTGTGAAAAACGATACCATTCAACGCATCCAAGAAACGTCGAGAACTTTTACTTTTTTTCGTTCCTTATATCAAATTGTTTCACGCACACAAAACTGTTCGTATTTTAATCGTTATAAAGATAGCTTTCCAACTGCCAAAACAGAGCCGAAAAGATGTCTGGAAGTTTTTGACTGTCACAGACACCTTAACAACACATTCAGGCTGTATTCAAGCTGATGACAGTAACAGTGAGACAATCCAGCATAAGGTAGTAGTGTCCAGCGTGTTCATTGATCAACACAAAGTTGACAATCTCCCGATCAGACAGCAACCAACCAACGAATTTCTCCCGGATGCACTGAAACCACAACACGGATTGCGAAAGCTGAAAAACTTATGAGCAATGGACGGAAATGGGACCTGAGAGGAAAAATGGAGGATGAATAAATCTCACTTCTCAATCCTGACAACTCTTTTGTTTCAGCGAATTTCAACTTTTGTAGATTCGATGCTGTGGTGACCGTGCTCTCATGGTTAATCTGCGGTGACTCGAGGTGGTTGAAGGAGAGCGGATGATCACATTGCAAACTGTAGTTGATTGATGTGAATATGATGCTTTCCGGCGATTCACACTGTATTTGAAACATCCCATATTTCCGTTCTTCAATTTTTGCATATTTTGCATCATAAAGAAGAGTGAAAATCATGAAAATCCTATTTCAATTGTCGTAAGATCTGACGCACTGTGTGCATTCACCACCGCGTCCCGAGTAGCAGAAGTCATGTGATCTCACTCAATATCTGGACAAAAGGGGTCGCTGGAAGATGTTTTCGACCTGTCACACTCACCAATGGATAACCAATGGTTCCGGAGAATTCGCTGATCAAAAACAAATTGATTCGCGATGTTGTATCGCTATGGCATTTGCCGAGCATCGAAAATTTTGATTCCGGAGTAATGACAGAAAAAAAACTTGTAGAATAACTGTGGGGCACTTACACACCGCTCATTTTGGAATTAGTTGTTGACGGTTGTCGTTGTTTCCCCATCGTTGACGAGACCATTTCATGTGCATTGCTGCGGCGTGTTCATCGTCTTGGAGATGGGTTTTGCTCGAGTTGAAGATAATGCCATCTTTCGGATTGCAACAACACGACTAAATCCAAAGAGCAGCTGGTCCATGCGATTCGGATGTTTTCCAGAGTTTCAAGAACGACAGTTTCTGAAAAATAACGCATTAAGGCTTTCTCATTTTACTTTTCTTGCTTCTCAACTTCGCGCTGTGACGTAGCGCATTGTTATTATTTGAGCAATAACTTACCAATCTATCGAGAACACCCTTCATTTGCTTCAGAATCATTCTCTGTTCTTCAGCTGTCAGACTGTGTACCGCTTTTTGCCGTTTCTCGAGTTCCCTGAAAAATACTCAATTACTCAAAACATTGCACGGAACACGATGATAATAGAGAGAAAAGCTTATAAATAATCGATATCGTGCCTGGAAGTCAAGATTTTCTGTGTTTCAAGCCGTATGAAGGAAGATAAATTAATATAAATAGATTTCGCGTTCAATGTTCGTAAGGTGTGACGCATTGTGTGCGTGTCGCGTGTTTGCGTCCCGAGAGGTGACCTGACGTCACACACATACACACACACCCCCACGTTGCCAACAACCGATGTGATGTTGAGTAAGGTAGAAGAGGAAAATGTGTTGGTAGAGAAAGAAAGCAAGTGAGGAGTGTATACACCCTCGCCTGGGACGAGGAGTGAGAAGTTTATAAACCCCTCACCTGTAACACAGAGTGAGGCGTTTATACACCACTCACATGTAGCATAAAGTGTTGAATGGAGTGTTTAAATAATGACCGGAACCTGAGGAGCTACCGGCATACAGTCAAGCATTGGTCAACGTTCTGATCACGAATTCGCACTTTGAAGATTCTTACCAATTGTTTGTTAGGTTGGATGTGAGACAGATTTTATTTGGTTTCAACAAAGATGCACTGAAACCACAACACGGATTGCGAAAGCTGAAAAGCAATGGACGGAAATGGGACCTGAGAGGAAAAATGGAGGATGAATAAATTTCACTTCTCAATCCTGACAACTCTTTTGTTTCAGCAAATTTCATCTTTTGTAGATTCGATGCTGTGGTGACCTTAACCTGCAAGGACTCGAGTTGGTTGAAGAAGAGCGGATAACTCCGAAGCCATCACATTACAAACTGTAGCTATCAATGTGAATATGATGATTTCCGGCGATTCACACTGTATTTGAAACATCCCACATTTCCGTTCTTCAATTTTTGCGTATTTTGCATCAACAAGAAGAGTGAAAATCATGAAAATCCTATTCCAATTGTCGAAAAATCTGACGCACTGTGTGCATTCACCACCGCGTCCCGAGTAGCAGAAGGAATGTGATCTCACTCAATATCTGGACAAAAGGGGTCGCCGGAAGATGTTTTTGACCTGTCACACTCACCAACAAGGGATAACCAATGGTTCCAGAGAATTCGATGATTAAAAACAAATTGAAGCGCGATGTTGTATGGCATTTCCGTATGTATGGCTATGGCATTTGCCGAGCATCGAAAAATTTGATTTCGGAGTAATCACAGGAACAAAACTTGTAGAATAACTGTGTGGCACTGATCCTGCTTCACTTCAAGATGTCGCCGCAATACTGTGCAATGGTTTGAAAAGAAAGCGGTCGTTTCACTGTTGACCGGATGTACAGTGACACGCGGCTGTGGAAGTTTATAAAACGTAGCACATTTCTGAGATAAATTTCCCTTGGAGAAAAAGGTTCGGGTCTCTCTCGTGCAATTTTGCCTTTGAAGCGATATGTCACGTTTCCATCAGTCAACGTATCGGCGTTTTTCTACAGTGTTGTTGTTTTGAATGAACTCTGGAGGGTCGCAGTAGTTGGAGGTCCTGTCCGTGTTGATGAAAAGGCTATCCCTCTTTCTCCCGTTTATTGAAAATTTGCAGGCAAGGTTCCGCCAATATAAGGATTACAACATTCATGTTGAGATATTCAAGTAGTCCGTCATAGTCCGGAGGGAAGGGCCGGAGGCCCTGACCAAAAAGCCAGAGGCTCAAGAACGCAGATGTAAGCGAAAGCCAGGAGCCCCGCGCTAGCGGGGCGTAAACCGACTGGTTTTTGATGACTGACTACAACTCCTTTCAGGTCAGCCATCCCATCCCATGGCTCCAATACGAGTTCTCCCCTATTTAATTATCTAGGTCATCAGGCGTCTTGTTGCATCTATTCGGTTAGCTCCCCATGCATCGATCATCCATTTTCTATCATTACAGTACTCTAGCTCAAACTACAGAAAGGGCACAAATATCAGTGCTCCTGACCTAGATATAACAATTTTGATGACTGAATATAACTCCTTTCACGTCAGCTATAACAACCCATGGATCCGATATGAGTTCTTTCCTATTTGATTTTCTAGGTCACCATCAGCTTTTGGACACCTCGTTCATCTAGCCTCTGCTCATTCATCTTTCAATCGAGTAATGAATTATAATTTTAAAGGAGGAATCCGGGCAAAAAATTTTTTTGCTTTAAAATGTGCAATTCAATGTGCTGATTCCGAATATCATAATGAAACTGCTCAAAACGTCCTCTAAGTACCCGAAAAGACGCCTCAAAAAGGCCGTTTTTCGAGGTTTTTGCCTCAGCCACGTGGCCACCGGGGCAAAAACCTCAAAATCTGGCCTTTTTGAGGCGTTTTTTCGGGTACTTAGAGGACGTTTTGAGCAGTTTCATCATGATATTCGGAATCAGCACATTGAATTGCACATTTTAAAGCAAAAAATTTTTTGCCCGGATTCCTCCTTTAAAAAACACGAAAAGCCCCGACCGGCCCCTCAATTCCCGGGGCTAATTCTTACGTGGCACTGTCGATGTGTTGGCAAATCTCTATGAAAAAATCATTCCCTCGCTTTTCCTCAAAAGCTCCCGCTGTCTTTTTTTTTCGTCATACATCTTCGCTCTTCGGTGAGTTTTTGGAGCATTTTTCAATAAAATCAGATAGGTAAATGATTGGGTTGACTTGGGAAAAATATGGGAGTCAGAAGTTTTTAACCTAGATTAGAAAAAACCTTAAAATCGATGATTTTTCGGAAAAAAAATGAAAAGTGGAAAATTCAAATTTTTTGGAGTTTCTCAAAAGTTCTTTTTTCCGAATCAAACGTTTTATTTTCAGTAGCTCCTGATTCGTTCCAAAAAAAATGATGTCGTGAGTTCCCGAAGTTTTAGTTCTTCAAAAAAGTCTCATTTTTCAGAATTGTCATTGGTGCTGTGATAGCTGAACGATTCCAAGTTATGTCGGTTCTCGGAGAAGGGTGTTTCGGCCGTGTCTACACTGGTCTTGACTTGGATACAGATGCGACCATCGTCATCAAACAACTCAAACCGGGGCTCATGACCAGTTTGGCCGAGAATTCGGAATTGTGCGTAAACTTTCCGACTCGAAGTTCACCCCCACTCCGATTTTCGTCAGCACGGATGGATCCTGGTTCGGTAAGTTAATATTCAAAAACTTGATGGGCACAAAAAATTTGAAATTTTTGAGAACATTTGAAAACTGATAGAGAAAATTTCAAGAGATTATGAATTTTCAGTGACTTCGTACGAGGGAAAGGATCTTTTCTGCACCCTGGCCGACAATTTCTCCAAGTCGAGAGGACAGAGAACTCCGGCCCAGATCCTCTTCCACAGCCTCCTGGCGCGACATTTCCGCTCGAAACCTGGCAGTGTCCGAGAACCAAGAGGTGGGTTTTTCAATCAATAGTATATTATTGAAAGAAACATTACACTTTATTTTCAGAAAGGGAAGATCGTTCTTATCGATTTCGGCGCCGCTGGGACATATTCTCCGAAGCTGGCTCGCGAAGACGTCAAGACCCTCCTGTCGCTTTCTCTCTTTCGGTCCAGTGACTGCAAGCTTCTCCGCGAAAAATTCTCCACCAACGAAATTGCCACTATCGACGGACTGATTTCTCAGATCCAGGATTTGCACGGGTTTTCAATGGAGGAGCCGTTCGAGTGGCAGTGACGCGGATGATCCAGAACTCGATTGAACTTTCTTTGTAATATGATAACTCGTGATACTTGAATAAATTCGATTTGCAGTGAAAATGTTTTGAAATCTTTACTAATTACTAATAACATTTGTAAACTTCTGTAGCACCAAAAGCCTGGAAATTTTCATTCTGGTTTATCGTAAGGGATTTAGACCATGAAAGAGTTTTCTTTTTCAAAGAGTTATATAGCTTGCCACCAAAACAGATCAGCATAGATGTCAGTCAGATCTTGAGTTGAGCGACAACTAAACCAAACATTCAGGTTGCAGTAGAACTTGAAAAACTTACCTAATGCGAGCGAAACCACCAGAGTAACTTTCAAAAAGTATCTGAAGATAATTACAAAGACAGTGCGGTGCAAGTTTATAGGTCCACCCTTGTTTGCGAGTGTAACGTGTCCGGGGCTTGAGATAGGAACATGGAACTCAGAAAATCGTATTCGTATGAAAACTTGCAAAACCTTGTTTTTGTGCAGTGGGCCTTCAAACCTGCTGCGGTTAAAAGGGACCATTTCAGCTACATTACACCGCCATTTCCACAATTTTTGAGGTATCATTCTACAAAGTACCTCACATACATGTACATGTAGGTACTGTACGTGTTTATACAGTGGCGAGAAATGGTGAGTGTCACTTTGTTCAGCAATCCATAACTTTTTTGAAACTTGTCCAAAACTCGGAAACTTTTTTGTAACATAGAGAAAAAGTCTTCAGTAACACACCGATAAGTTTTTTGAACGTCGAACATTTTCAGAATTTTCAGAATACTTCCAGATGTAGACGTCACCCGGAAAATAAAAATAAAACTTTTTCAAAGTTTGTCCCTTCAGGCTGTTTTTTGGATATGATGTGTCTAACAAACTCAATATTTATCATGGAAAGTTTGGAGTTTGAATTTTGAAGCAAAAAATTTTTTTTGCCCAGTTCAACTTTTTTTCTACAACTTTTTTTTGAAAGTGATGAACTGGGCAAAAAAAAACCCCTTTTTGAAAAAAAAAACACCTTTTTGGCTCCGAGCATCATAACTGTAGAGCCCGTCGTTCAAAGTCCTCCAAACTTTCCATGATGAATATTGAGTCTGTTAGACACATCATATTCAAAAAACAGCCTGAAGGGACAAACTTTGAAAAAGTTTTATTTTTATTTTCCGGGTGACGTCTACATCTGGAAGTATTCTGAAAATTCTGAAAATGTTCGACGTTCAAAAAACTTATCGGTGTGTTACTGAAGACTTTTTCTCTATGTTACAAAAAAGTTTATGAGTTTTGGACAAGTTTCAAAAAAGTTATGGATCGCTGAACAAAGTGACACTCACCATTTCTCGCCACTGTATGTCTAGAATACGATTTTCAGATTTCCAAGTTCCTATCTCAAGCCCTCGAAACCTTACACTCGCAAACAAGGGTGGACCTATAAACTTGCACCGCACGGTATTGGTAACTTTCTTCAGATATCAGTTTCCCCACTCACTGCGTTTTTTTCGGCTCCACAACCTTTTCCAGTCATCAATCCATTGTGCAAGTTGCTATTGAAAGATTCATCTTTTTCTCGAGGTAAATGCTTTCTTTGAAGCTCGTCTCCTCATGGAATCTGTCTCGACAGTGACAGCTGAACATGGAAGTCCGTGCCGATACCGTAGTTGGCGCCAAATGCTTTGTTCAACAGTTTCAGGACGTGTGGGATGCAATTGATTCTACACTGAATCAATCCAAATCTTGCTTCTTGAACCATTCTCCACTTTGATTGTGGTTTGATGAATCGTTCGAGGCATCACAAACGTTCGAATCGTCTTCATTCTCGGAACCACATGTCCTGCGTTGTCCCTTTTCGGTTTTCGCACCCGCTTTAATCTCGTCGTGGACCGACCGTCTGGATCATTACAGATATCCCAAGATGTTGTAGGGCTACGGGTTTGGTAGTGGCGACGTTCGCTTCGGAAAGTCGTCACTTTATTGTCGACTGAACAAGCACGATGCCCTTTTGATTTTGTAGTAGACGAGGTCCAAAAAATTGGTTTTTGTTCTTTTTTGCTGGAATTGGAAAAGAGGCGATGCTCGATTTGCTCGCAGTAGTCCCTCGATATTTGTTTCTCTGAAAATCAATGTGTGCAACCAATTGCTACGATTGTGGCTAAAATCGGAAGCCACTTTCTGACACAAAAACTCACCAACAGTTTAGTATCTTCGTTGAAAACTGTTACTTCAACACTGTCAAGAACTCGATTCAACTGCGCAATAAATGTTTCCTGAAATATTTTGTTAGTTTAAAAGTGTTTATTTTCACATGAAACAACGTCAGAAACAAATGAATATTCAAAAGAAGTATCGACAACGTTTAGTTTCGGTGTAACATCTGCTCGTATTCGAATTACGCGCGCGCGACGAACCATCGGGGACTAGGAATCGAGGACTAGGAAAAGACACACGGACTAGGAATCGACACGCACGCACACGCGACGCGTCTGGTGAAAGACGGAGAGATCGCGATTGCCACACTTCGCCTTCAGTGAAAATGGAAATATATTGTTTTTTGATCCGTTTTTCGTGGAAATTTCCATGTTTACATCTATTACATAACAAGATTTCCTGTAGAATAATTAGTCCTATTAATTTCTCTGCGAAACGCTATTTTTTCCGTCACTTCATTGTGTCAAGTTTATTGAATTTTCGTTTCCAGATAATAAGAACCTTCAACATTTTCTTCGATCTTCTCCAGGAACATCTTCATGTTAAATTTCTTCTCGCTTGGATATGAGGTGAGAATTTTCTGTGTAGAGCAGCCGAGTATTGAAATTTTCAGGAGTTGGCGAAAACGAAGACGATGAGAAAACAAAGAAGAACAAAGGGATAGCGTATTATCAAAAGGATATTTTCCGGCCTGTGACGGTGTCTGATCGATACAACGAGAACAATCTATCGTTTGAGTTTGCGGAATCTTTTTCGCAAGATTGAAATACTATGTTGCCCCTAACAAATTGAACAGCAGCGTTTAGAAGGAATGGTGAGTATTTTATACATATTGTTTCATTCATTCGCTATTTTCAGTTTCTTGCCCCGAGATGTCTGGAGCCTTTTCTTCTGGCGAAGGCTTACACTGATCGCGTTCAGACTGTGAACATCCTGCTTCTGACAAAACGATGACGAAAACATCATCCCTGCTTTGACAGTGCGGGAGAAGGATCGTTCGATCCGTGTGGAGCTGCAAAGGGTCAGAAGTCGATTTCACCACACCAATTCAATCAGCAGTATCTCCACAAGTATAAAAGGAATATGAGCACCAGAGAAGAACGGATTGGAAGCCCCCAACCACAGAAGCAAATTAGGGAGACGAAAGACAACGTTCGCTCATCTTCGATGAGTACCCAGAAAAGAAGGAGGCAAAATGTTGGTGTGACCAGCTTTGCTTCGAATTTCATCGTCTCGGTGGATGATTTTGAGGAGTTTTCTGGCGACCAAGAGCGTTGTGGCGGGAGAACAATAGCTGTCAACGGTCAAAAATGGATTTTGTGCATTCTCTCTGCTGACCGCAACGCACTAAACTCTGTTTTCCCCTTTACGTCTGTGATTCCACCACGACACGGAACAGATAAACGATTCTTCATCACAGCGACAGGAAATGAATGGAAGAGTGTTACGGGCTACTGGCAGATTGCCGTTGACAACACACTGCTCACCGGATTAAGGTATGAAAAATTAGAAAAATTGTATGAAAAATTAGAAAAATTGTATGAAAAATAAGAAACTTTTACAGATTTTGAAAGTAAAAGAAAGATGACAAGCTCCAGATCGATGTGATGGATTGCTTCGAGACTTCTGAGAAAGGGAGAAAGAATTCCGTTGCGCCTACTTCGTGGTTCCAAGGAAGATGTCCCAAACGTTGCAAGTATGACAACTGTCTTTAGTCTTCACCATGAACTTCAACTAGCCAATCATCAGATTATGAGAATATGTTCGACAATAACTGATTGTGAAGGATGTGGGCATGACGACGAGAGGGAAGATGGAGCCGATGACACCTGACAGTTATCATGGAAGATTTGATTTTCTTCTGCATTGTCGACTGGGCATTTTGTTTTGATTGAGATAACTGTAGGTACAATCCTGACGAGGATAATCAACGATGCCAAACTTTTCGCGACGTCGGAAAGTTCCGATGAATTAGGGTTGGCACGAGAATTCCACGACGTTGCGGTACGGAAACAAACACGCTTTGACTTCGTTCAAGGTCGTCTGGAATGGCTCCAACAAAGTTCAACTCATTGGTTCGCGGAAAAGTGTTCCGATGCTTGTAAGTTTTTTAGATATGGCTTGATATTCACCAGAATGTGTGGTTAAGATGATTGCTAGCTCGACCAGAGAACTAGCCATCTTTTCTGCTCGGTTTTGGTGATACGAAGGCCCACTATTTTTCTCTACGTTGCAGTTTCTCCGCTCTCTTGACCTGTTTCAGAACCTGCATTTTCTTATGGTAGCCATCAGATACTGAAATGTTCATGGTCACGTTCACAAATGCCCTAGTCAGTTGAGCTCGGTGGTCTGAGTGTAATCCATGTTTTGGACATCTCCCTGCCCATGAGTTTCTCAGAACTTGATTCTCGTGTCTTTTGTTACTTTTCTTTCCTCGCAAAACATGTTTCGAAAATTCAAAGTCCCGACCATGGGAGCTTCCATAGCGTGCCACCGCCAGACACATGTCTATCTGTGAAGGCTCATCAATTTTAAACGAGACTCCACTGGCGACAGAAAAACGCAGACGGTTGAAAAGAGTAGAGCAGGGTGCCTGGCACAAAAGTGGGCTCCGTCCCAATGCTCTGAGCAGTTGTGGAAGCACGGACGAGAAGAGCAGAAGAATGGGAAGAAACACAAGAAGACCAACATTCAGATATGTACATGTACTGAACTTGAGAGATAGCGAGAGATGTTCAGGATGACCTCTGTTTGGAGGAAGATTAAATGTCAATGAGACTAATGGAAAATTACTCAAGATACATTGAAGTTATTTTCTTAATCGGGGTTCTGCATAAATTCGGAAAAAGCTAATTCAAAAGGTGGAGTCAGGCGAAAGTCCAGCATTTCTCACAATCTTCCTCACTCATGTTCTCAACTTTTATGTTTCAGCCATAATGGTCTCTTGTCCCACTTCAATTTGCTCCGATGGCATAGTTTGATTGGAATTCACGATCAAAGGATTCTGGAAAATACAACCATTTCTCTGTTTTGATAAATTTACAAAGTTAATAAAAAGTTCTTTGTGATAATGTTGTGTTTTGTTCTTTGTCAAGCTGTAGTTCTAAAGCGCTTCTGGAAGAGGAGGTAGCCTTTTTTTGTTTCTTCTCATCCAATGTTCATGTTTGATATTTTTCTGATACTCGAACACAAACTGAAGCGGTCTTAGTCCCAGGCTTATGGATGTATGATGCCTAGAAAGATGGATGAAATGATGGAAAAAGAAGATAGATCTTAGAGACGCAGAGAGACGATGGAAGCCAACAGGGACCATTGAAAAGGCGCTAAAGGCGGTGCAGAAGCATAGCGTGTTGCAGTTTGTCTTTTTTTATGCACTCTAACTGTACAGGCAAGAATGGATATAACTTTTTTTTGCTCCGCCCGTTTTCTGTAATTTTTTACCCACTTGAAGAAGCCAATTTTTGCTTTCCATCGTCACCTAGCTGCCGAGCTAGAACCTGCTGTCTCTCTCGATATCTTCATTTTTGTAACGTAATCCGCAGTACCGAAACCCGCAATGCACGAATCGTTATAACTTTTTTCTGCTGGATAACTAGCTCGGCCTCATGTTCCATTCGATTTTTCATCCCCTTTTACCTTCAGTATGGATTTTGCTTCCCTGTCAGTTTTATGATCCTTGCAAGTGGCAACTCCCATTCCTACCACTAACTTTTTATTCACTCTCATGGCAATTCACTATTTTCTAGCCCGCTTCTCATGGTAGATTGCATTTTTTTGCTTCAAAGTGTCATTTTTACTCACTCGAAAAAAAAGTTTCGGTCCCCTTCGGGGACCAAAACATTTTCTCCCTGCCGAGCTACTCGCCGACCTAGCCGGCACTTGCCGGCAACACGGTGGCCATGTGTGCTTCGGATACGTCGAAATATTGATCAACCAAACATTTAACTGAGCAGTTTGCCATGAACAACCAATCATTTGGATCCAATCATAAAAATTTTTTGCTCCCGCGCAACACTATCCAGCCAAAAGGAGTCGGCAGTCTTTTTCTCAAAGATCTCCCCGGCCATGAAGGAGACAAAAAACAGAAAGTTGTAAAAGATATTATAAATGAATGAGAACAACTGAATTATTACGAGAAAAGGGACGACATGGATGCGAGAAAACAAAAACCTAAGAGGGCGAAACAGTCTTAGTGTCATTGAAAAACATTTATGTCAACATTGCTCATACTAACTCATACAAAAAAGCAAAGGTACAAAAAATTTGAAGACGGGGAAGGTGGCATTTAACAGAAAATGTGATTTACATTATTAGGCAAATGGGAAAAATGCGACCGCGCTCCACCAAACTGAAGCGTCAAAGAACAGACGCCTTCAAGGTGTTTCCACCATTTTGAAAAATTGATTGGTTTGTGCCTTTTGGCTTCGCGCATTTTTTTCCCATTTGCCTAATACAAGGCGACGTTAAGAAGGTCTAACACCCAAAAAATGACTAAATGCGAGGGAGAAAACATTGCACTTTGAAAAGAAATAAAGAAACGGGCTATGAAGGGCTCGAGCTCCAGACTGACATCTGTTCAATGTCGGAATATGTTCTCATATTACAAATGAAATGAATTATAAATGAAAAACATAAAAACATTCAGAAAAACATCGTTACTGGTGGATCTGGCCAGTCCTCAAAATTCTCGTACTCAAAGGCGGGCTTTCGATCCAAATCCCAGAAATCGCGCGGTTCCAGCGGGAACCAGGGGATATTTTCCTTTTCGTTGCCAGCTGGAATCCCCCATGGGATTTGAGCATACATGGCTACCCGAGCCTTCAAGGATTCGTCTCTCCACACAATGATCCGAAGGTCTCCCGACTTTCCCTCCATCTCTATCAGCCGTCTCGAAGCACTTTGATAGTGAGTGAATAAAGTTCCTTTCTGGTGGATGCTTTCCAGAGATGTTCTGAATCCACTTTGGATTCGATCAACAAACTTCTGACTGGGAACGGAAACAGCACAGTTTCTCGGATCCTCGAGGTGGAATGGGTCGGCAATCACGAGGTATTTGTTCCTTCTTGGAAGACCGTTTAGGGGGAGTCCTTCCGCATCGAATTTCTTTGTTTGAGGGGTGCCATGCCGAATCGAAATCCATTGAGTGTAGAAATCGAACGTTGCATAGTACTCAAGAAATCCCAAATACAACTCAACCAAACCGCCCGTGTTCTTGTTGAACTTGTGTCCCCGCTTTCTGAGCTCCCTCTTGAAATGCTTCCGTTTGTATTGGTCGTTCGGAACATCGAACTCTCCATTCATTTCAGGGAACAGCGATTGAAGGTTGGGAAGAACTCCAACACCTGAAAAATAACGATTTTTGAGCTGATCATTCATTCAAATTTACGAATTACCTTGCAAAAACTGGATCAGCATCATGCACACGGAGAAAGAGTTCAGACGGTGTTTTTTGGCTCCCACAATTCCGGCTTCGGATGCCCAACCCTTCACTGCTTTGCAAAGTTTGGAGAACCGGGAGTCAGCTTAAAACAAAAAACAATAAGTTTGAAAAAACTTGGATCTATGTTTACTTTGGGCATACAAACTCAACAACTGCGTATTCCTCTTTGCATCTTCTCCATCCATCGTGACGTCAATTCCAGTACCAGTCGACTTGTGCACCATTTGAATTACTGGGGTCTGAAAAAATTACGAATGTTGAAATGTATTGGTGATTCTATAAAATTCATTAATGACTCCTCACAGAAACAAGAGTCTTTTGAACAAAAAAAACCTACGAATCAGTGAAAGTATGCTTTGGAAATGTCTCAAAACCCTGACACACTGACAATCATCTTTACTAATAACATTTGAAAACTTCCGTATGTTTGTCTGTGTGTACGGCTCTGGATCTCAGCTCCTACTGAACCGATTCTCATGAATCTTGAACCAGAAGACTGGAAATGGGGTCAGGTTGATGCCCATGTGTTCAGATTTTTGATATATCAATATTGGACCAAGTTACAACTGTTCTCCCACTTTTCCAGTACTAATTTTAGGAAATTTTGGAACGTCAAATGTGTAGCGCACCTTTTCTTATACTCAAAATTGGCCGATTTTTTTGAGATTTACACAGTTTATTCCTGAATATTTGGGGATGATGCCCTTCTATTTCGAATTTCGATACGTCGAAAAATGAGGTCACGAGGACGTAAAAATTCCCATTTGTAGGCTCGATTAGTAGATTCAGCTTTGAGAAGAGAGAGTGACAGGTTCACGGGAATATTTATACACGTTTTCGAAATTTTTGAAGTTTCTCATCAGAAAAATTAAACAGCGGAATGCTGGGAAAAAACTTATTGAATTACAAATCGAGTTACTAACAGTAAGAAGGCTCCAGACTGCAGGCGGGAAGGGCCGGAGGCCCTGACAAAAAACCCACAGCCTGCGACTCCGTGACAGAGAAGCCGCAGGCTCCAGACTTCAGTTGGAAGGTCCGGAGGCCCTGAGAAAGGAGCCGCAGGCTCCCAAACGGGGGACGCAAGCGAAGGCCAGGAGGTGGAGCCCCGCGTTAGCGGAGCTGGTAATACAAACAACATAGAACTTACCTTTCCTCTGATCAGATAGACTTTCTCAAAAAGTTCACATCGAGCGAACACATCTTTCAGGTACCACATTTTCCTGTTCTTGTCCTGCATGAAGTCCAAGACGGGAATCTGGAGAGTGAAATCAAGGTCCGCCTTGAACATGTCCACGCCAGCAGCAAAAGATCCTGTCATCCAAATGATGACTGGATGAAGTACGGTAGCCACAAAAGCACGGAAATCCGACTCTGCCTTACGCAGAGCGTACCGATGGGAGGTGGAAGAATAAGACAGGATGTCCTTCTCAAGCTGAACAATGGACGTTGAACCCTGGATTGTGAGGTTTCGACACGGTCTGTGAATACCATTTCCTAATGAATGACTTACCTTCAGTCAAACAAGGAAGGTTATTTACAGGGTGACAAGTAATTATTAGGACACATTTGAAGCAGTGTAATTTCTTTGAAAATAGTTCGATCATCATGAAAATTTGATAGTAGTTTCCTGAAACGATATAGAAACAGTATTCAGAAATAAAATTAGTGTACTTTTGCCCTGAGGTTGGTGGCAGCCCGAGACGCTTCAGGTGCGCGTCGACGTAGGCACGGGGGGAAATGGCGGGAAAATCATCGCATAACTTTAGAAGCAGTGCCTTCTGGTCCTCCAAACTTGGACAGTTTTTTGTCAAGACCTTTCAGATTACAAATCTTACAATGGTATAGACCTTCATGTACATACTAGGCCGTAACACCGTCTTTTCCTAGGTAGTCGTGGATTGGATGAAACGGCCGTTGCACTACGGTTGAGTTGTTTTACTCGGTGTGCAGGCACTCGTTTGATTTGAATGTTCAATTGTTGTTTCTAAAGTGTGAATTGGATCAAGGTAAAAATTCCCACCGAAATATGTGATTCATATGATGCTGTTAGCTAGATGTGGCTCCAGAATCAGATTTTCCTAACAATTTGAAAAAGCCATCACAGAACTTAGGCAGGACGGAATTTCGATAATTTTTCTTTTGATGCAAGTGCCGTGATAGTTTGTTGATACTATTTAATAGATTTCGTCATTCTCGCTGGCTTCCACGGCGAGAATCGTTTCATGCCGTACGCAACCTTTGAGTGCGTGCCTCAGCGCGCGCTTTGATAACTATGCAGCCATATGAAAACTGCTGAAACTTTATTGATAATTGAGTTATTGGTCTAAAACTTGGTATAAATATGGAAAACGATATGGGAAATTATAATAACTACTTCGGGGCTTGTTCTACGCTTTGGCACAGCTTCACTATGAATCCGAAGTTGGAACACAAGTGTCCTAATAATTACTTGTCACCCTGTAAAAGCCGAAATGAATTTCTCTCTACATATTCTGTGCTTTTTCGTCCACACATATCTCGAAATACTCACCTTGTGCACATTGAATTTTCCTCGGGTATTAGAAATACAAGATTTGGAGACGGTCGAGGTGCTTGACATGACCGCGATGAAGACGTGCGAGTCTGAAAGTGAGTATCACGAACGTTTTTAGTCTTTCAAATAAAATTTTAAGTCACATGTCTCAAATTGTTCTTTGATGATATTTGGAAATTTGAATTTTCGGAGTTGGTTCGGGAGAATTTTTATGGGGAAGGAACTAAAGCTTAATACTGATGACAGAGCAAGTATGACGACTCTCTTCTCCGACTAACCTCAACGTCCAGTGAAAAAGGCGGATGGTCAAAAATTTCAATAGGTGTTACTGGTTGTATTATAGGGTTGGTTCATAAGTTTTTTCAACTAATGATATATCAAGTTCAGACTTTTGTAACTCAGCCGGAAATACACAATGTTTCTAATTTTTTGCATGCTTATAAATAAATATAATAGCTATTCAAAAATAATAAGCCGTTGTTTCTCACTAAATTTTGGCCGAGTGAAGGTAACCAAAAACTTCACTTGACTTTTCGGCGTTCTGAGAGTTAGCTTCACATATTTGTGCTGTAACAATGGCAGCACCGGCCTGGCGCTGCCTCTCTAGTACAAAAGAGAACAGATGGGAAGGGGCGACACCTGCTCGCAATACATTTTATTTTTTTCTTATTTTTGCTTCAATAAGACAATTTCTCTGGCGGTCGTCTATTTTGGACCGTGCTCAATACAGTGCATCGGAATTTGAACTCAAACACTGATCGAGCCGCGTTGCCTGTCATCATCGGTTCCAACTTGCAGGAACTGAGGACAGAGAGACGAGCTGAACAGAGACCAAAATGGCTGATCGTTATCTTCCTAGAATTATCATTTGTCAGGCTTATAGAGCGTAATTCATCAAAAGTTTTCATCAATTGGTTCTCATGTGAACTTCTGTCAAAGAAAGTGTACCATATTGACATAAATTTTATTCGTCAATGAAAAAGTTGCTTGACCGTCCGTTGTATCTCTGTTACTAATCATGGTTCAAAAAAATTTTTTTACAGAATATGTTTGACTAGTGCTTGTTTCACAAAATGCTCAAATCCAAAGCTTATTGATAACTGCAATTTCGAGAAATGCGGCAAAAAAGCGAAACTATTGTGAACGGGACGGATCCTGGCTCAGGCTCGGGTCCCTCTTATTCTCTATTTCTCTCCTCTTGGCGCCTCACCACCAAGAGGAAGAGACGTCGGAGACTTGGCCCCGCCCCTTCTCCTACGGAGCAGGGACGACGCAATGTTTCCTCAGAGTTGAAGTAGGAGCCAACATGAGATAGCCGAGAGGGAGATTTCTCTGGATCATCAAGTCCTTTAGCTCAATATTCACCAGAATGTGTGGTTAAGATGATTGCTAGCTCGACCAGAGAACTAGCCATCTTTTCTGCTCTGTTTTGGTGATACGAAAGCCCACTGTTTTGCCTTATGTTTCAGTTTCTCCGCTCTCTTGACCTGTTTCAGAACCTGCATTTTCTTATGGTAGCCATCAGATACTGAAATGTTCATGGTCACGTTCACAAATGCCCTAGTCAGTTGAGCTCGGTGGTCTGAGTGTAATCCATGTTTTGGACATCTCCCTGCCCATGAGTTTCTCAGAACTTGATTCTCGTGTCTTTTGTTACTTTTCTTTCCTCGCAAAACATGCTTCGAAAATTAGAATTCCCGACCATGTGAGCTTTCAAAGCGTGCCACCGCCAGACCCATGTCTATCTGTGAAGGGTCATCAATTTTAAACGAGATTCCACTGGCGTCGAGCAGGGTGCCTGGCACAAAAGTGGGCTCTGTCCCGATGCTCTGAGCAGTTGTGGAAGCACGGACAAAAAGAGCAGAAGAAAGGGAACAAACACAAGAAGACCAACATTCAGATACATGTACTGAGAGATAGCGAGAGATGTTCAGGATGACCTCTGTTTGGAGGAAGATTAAATGTCAATGAGACTAATGGAAAATTACTCAAGATACATTGAAGTTATTTTCTTAATCGGGGTTCTGCATAACTTCGAAAAAGCTAATTCAAAAGGTGGAGTCAGGCGAAAGTCCAGCATTTCTCACAATCTTCCTCACTCATGTTCTCAACTTTTATGTTTCAGCCATAATGGTCTCTTGTCCCACTTCAATTTGCTCCGATGGCATAATTTGATTGGAATTCACGATCAAAGGATTCTGGAAAATACAACCATTTCTCTGTTTTGATAAATTTACAAAGTTAATAAAAAGTTCTTTGTGATAATGTTGTGTTTTGTTCTCTGTCAAGCTGTAGTTCTAAATCGCTTCTGGAAGAGGAGGTAGCCTTTTTTCGTTTCTTCTCAACCAATGTTCATTTTCAATACTTTTCTGATACTTGAACACAAACTGAAGCGGTCTTGGTCCCAGGCTTATAGATGTAAGCCAAGAAAGATGGATGAGTTGATGGAAAGAGAAGATAGACATTAGAGACGCAGAGAGACGATGGAAGCCAACAGGGACCATTGAAAAGGAGCTAAAGGCGGTGGTGCAGAAGCATAGCGTGTTGCTGTTTGTCATTTTTCGATGTACTAAACCTTCGACAAGAGCCATTTCTCGGATCATTCTTTCTACTGACTTATCGCGACCAGAGAACACGCAATTCTTCTGAACACACTCCCGCGGAGTCTGGCGCGAGGAGACACCGATAATTGCAATCAAGAAGATTTCCCTTTTCCGAAACATGTTCCCGTTCCACTTGGCACGGAGGAACACCATTCAACGAAGTCTACAGAAGCTGTACTTTATCTAGGACAGGATCCTAATATCGGACCTGCACTTTATTTGGGACAATCCTAGGTCCCGGATCAAGAAGCTGCAAACTCCGCTCAACACTCCAGCCATTGCATTTTGTCACCGTTTTTTGCGCAATAATCTTGCACCATCATTCTCCGTTTTTCCTTTCTCACTTGCACTCCGCCCAACACTTCTGCTGTTAATTTTTATGGTGCTCCCGTTGAACAAACGATGATTTTGAAAATAATTCAATTTTTCGAACCTTTTCCCAATTTCATTCAACTCACATGGTTTTCGGAATTCTTATGCTCTCTTCTATTTTTGCTTCACCTACTCAGTTTTCATGTCAACCATCAAATTTTTTCAGATTTTCCGAAACAACAAATCCGGAAGTCGTCTATTGCAACATGGAATCGCTTCCTCAGAATGATTCTGAAAAATTGTCTCCGCCGTGAGTTTATTCTTTTCATTCAGTTATAGGTAGTCATTGATCAATTTCAGAAAGACTCTTACTGATCTTCCGGCGGATGTCGTCAACGACATTGGCGTTCGATTGGACTTTGCGTCCTTGTAAGTTCATCAAAATGGTAGAAGCACTGCATGAAATTTTTTCTAGCTGTTCCTTGAAGAAGTCCCAATCAACTCTCCATGAACATCTCGAATCTGGGAAGGTTTTCCCTCTCATCAGGGAGTTGGAAATCGAATACTTCCCCAAGCTGATAACAGTGATCATCCGTGATCAATCACACGTTCCGTATGGATACGTGGAGATCACCTATAGATTGAAGAGACGAGGAGTGCTCGTCAACAGTAAATTTTCGGAGAGAAAGGATCTGGGAAGGAGTGTCCTGTTGGAGAACGAGGACATCCAGAAAGTCTTCTTCGATGACTTCAAATTCATGTTCACGGGGAATGAAACCGGACAAGCTCTACTGAAACTAACTATCAAAAAGAACGTCGGGAAGAGCTTCTTCGAGGAAATGGGAAGTCTCCTAGCTGCGAGAAAGAAACCATTCGAAGTGATGAATCTCTCGATAACCACGCCCGTCGCTGAAACAATCATGCCAATCATGCCGCATATTGCTGCAAAATACTTGGAGCTGATGGGTTACTCAGTTGATGCACCACTGGACTTCACTCGATTCGTCGGCACCAATGCATGGAATACGGCAAAAAAGAGACTGCGACTTTGCACGTGTCAGTGGCCGGAAGATCCAAACTGCTTGAGAAAGTTCGAAGTGATCGTCACGACCAACACTCTCGTGACAAGAGAGCAAATGTATGCATTGAAAGATGTAAGTTCATTGTCTTGTCGATCATTTGAAACACGAAATGTAGTAACAACAGAAAATTGATGTTGTTTGAAATCAAATGCACACGACTTCAAAAAAAAAGGTTTCACACTAAAAGTTCTCCTTTTCAGGTGTGCATCTACGGGAAAACATTGCTAATTGCGTGTTTTCTGAGAGACATCGAGAGCATCGAGGGTGACTTCCGTCAGTTTTACCTCATGGATGGAAAGCAATATGCAGAATACTATGCCGTGAATAGCGATGAGGACAGGATTGGAGCAAAAATCACATTGAAGTTTTCCGATCGTTTAATCACTCCACACAAATTGACAATTGTTAAAACACCGGTGAAAGACTTCTATTGAGTGTATTTGATCGACCTTTTGAACCTCTTCTACATCATCAAAAATTTCTTATTTCATCTTCTTCTATTGTTTCTCACCACCGCTCCTCGTCTCTCAATTTCGGTCCTCGTATGTTTCCCAGCTTTGACCGAAGCAACTTATTTGGTACGTTCCTCAAATTTCTCCTTCTTGAACTCTCAAGATACAATATTCCCCTCCTTTTTCTTCCCCATCTAATCTCCACCTGGGAAACCCTTGTGCTGCTCATCGAAAATGTTCTTCCAACGAGGCAATATTCCTTTTTGAGCTACACCCCAATCCACTCTCCTCTCAGAACTAATGTGTCCATTCATAGTCCACTTGTTGCTTCAAAATGGATATATTTCAGCACCCAAAAATTGTTTGTCTTCGTCCATGCTGTTTACAACTGCGCTTCATTTCTTTGTTCTCCAAGTTCTTACTCCTCCTGGCTCTACCACAGCCCAATTCTTATTACCATACTTCTCCACACCTAGCAAGTTTTCCTCGCCAAACAGAACTATTAAAGCTGCCCAAAAACAATTTCGCCTTGTGTCCTTTAATTTTTGTAATCTGATTCTTTCTGCATTCTGGAATATGAGACTTTGTTCATTATCAATGTATGTTACTATGCTTCTAATACAAAAACTTAGTTTCCCGCATTGTGGAAGTAGACGCGAGTATGCCAGAAAATTTATTCAGCAAAGAAAATCATTCGAGACAATTTTCAGATTCCGCAAATTAAAAGCTTATCGAAGTCTTTCTAGAAATCGATGCCTTTACAAGTCATTCCAGAGATTCACAATTCCGCAGAGTCCTTTTACCCATTAAAAAATAGTGTATGCACATCAAAGTAATGTTGTACAAGTTCTTGACGAAGAATTCTCTGAACTGACTTAACAATGGAAAACCCCCCAGAGTCATACACGTAAACATTTGTTGTTTCGATAATCTCGTTCGATTGCGCAACACAAATGGCGAGAACGGACCTATTTAGCTCCCCCCTTCCGCCTGCTCTCACTCTCTAACCATTAGGACATCTTTCTCTCTCGGCGACCCGCCATCTTTGGGTCATCCTCCCTCTTTGGGTGATCCTCTCGCATTGTTCATTCGTTGTTTTTTTCCCGCTGGTGTTTGCGGTTTTTCCCCTCCTCTCCTGATCTTCCGATATGCGGTGCTGAAATCAATCGCGCTGACCGTTTTTTCACTGAAAATGCGTGCATTTGTGATTGGAATCTCAGTCTTAATCAGCGGATAGTAATGCGATCACACGTGAACATTTGTTGTTTCGATGGTCTCGTTCGATTGCGCAACACAAATGGCGCGAACGGACCTCTTTACCTCCCCCCTTCCCCTTCCGCCTGCGTCTCGCACTCTCTAACCATACGATAACTCGCTGTATGCCTCACTCTTTGGGTGGTCCTCCCGCATTGTTCATTTGTTCGATTTTTCCCGCTAGAGTTTGCGGTTTTCTCCCCTCTTCTCCTGACCATCCGATATGCGGTGCTGAAATCAATCGCGCTGACCGTTTTGTCACTGAAAATGCGTACATTTTTGATTGAAATTTTAGTCTGGCTCAGCGAATAGTAATGCGGGTCGTATACGGGTTTAAGTCAAGCGGCTCAGTTCGAATCGATGCTAGAAATGCTCGCGTTTTTTCACGTTCATCCTGAGTCTTTTCATGGACTAATCAGCACTCGATTTGTTATTGACCGATACATTTTTCTCCGTTTCTCTATCCTCTCACAAACAACCAGTTGCCTGATTTCAGAAAACTTACGATGTCTTCCCATTTTGCTGCTTATCAAACTTCCAACGACGGTTATCGCCGCTGCCGCGCCTATAGTGATTCCACTCAAAACAACAAGAACCGCAAGATCGGCAAGAACGGAGCGCCACCATTTGGCGCAGGATGGAAAACGGAGTCTTCGTTTGAGGCCGAAAGATCGTTCAACGGAGGTGAGTCTGCCATTTTGAGGCAAATTATCCGGATTAGTTTTATAAGTGTCCTATGTGAAAATGCGTCATTTACAGATGACAATCGTCATTGGCCAATGAATCGGAACACGGCTCAACAACGTGGTCGCTTCTACAGCGATGCCTGTTCCGAGGCTTACAAAGAGAAGACGTCCAACAGAGGACCGATGCGTTTCGGAGCAGGCTGGAGTGCCAACGGCACCTTCCACGGAGGTAGGAACAGGAATCACGTTAGACTAAATCAAATTCACTTTTCAGAGAGTCGTCGCGATGGGAACTCGTCTCAGAATGAATTGTCATTCTCCAACAACAACCGCCGTGGAGGATCATTTGACAAACGGAATGTGCAATACGAGAGTGCCAACAAGACCTTCCATCAGATGGATTTCCGTGGACGCATCCAAAGTGATCATTGCCAGCAGCATGAGGTCTCCAGTCAGAATCCTGGAGTGAACTCGCAGCGTGCCAGAAATCACTCGGTTGCAACTCATACGTACAATCAGGAGCGATCCAATAACCGAGAACACAACAATGGACGACGCAGTGTTTCGCAAAAAATGTTCGAGAACCGTCGTCCATTCGCCAATGACGGACACAACAGTGGGCCGAAACAATCGTCGTCTGACTGGAAGATGCCACGTGAGCAAGACAACCACGGTCGAGTGCAGGAATCTCAGAAGCAGAACTACTATCCTTCTGCCGGAAGTGGTTCCTATGGACGTTCTTCGAACATCACCAATATCAAACAGTACGCAAGAAACAAGAAGTTCAGTGGAGCTCAGAACTTCGCTACTACTGGACAGGTTCAGTCGTTCCGTGGACCTGCATCCAATGGCTTCTCTTCACAATACAAGAATTCTCATAATCGGAAAAGCTCGTCGGGTTCTGGTCGCGATGCCAACACTGCATTCCATCAAGATGACTTTTGTGACTCCGATTGGGCCAACAAAGCCATCTTGCCAGAGCCATCTGATCGTCAACAGCGTCAGAATTACAAGAACAGAGGAAAGAACTTCAGACAGAATGGATTGACATCGATGCATGCTCGTTACGGCAACAACAAGAAAGCAACGGCGATGTCCAACGGAATCCAGTACTGCCCGGATGAGTCATCCGTTTTCAACCAAACAGTTCAAGGATTGTCGGAGACCATTGCAGAAGATGTATCCATCGCTTATGGAAATGAATCGTCGATGTATTTCGATGGTGATTCAACGGTGGACGACTACGACGACGATGTCTTCGAGACAACTGACGGCACTACTGATCGTCTCGATACGTCTGTTCTTCCGACTAAAGACATTCAGGATACTCTCAATGCAGTGTTCAAGACGGACGGAGTCTCGAGCAAACCCATCAGTACCAACTCCTTCAACAACCAAGCTGTCGATAAGAAGAAGCTCTCCCACAAGACTAAATCACAGTTGAACCAGTCATTTGCTGGATTTGAGAACCATGGACCATCCCCAATTCTTGAGGTCAATGAAGAGACGGACAGTCCGATGGTGAACAGAGCCAAAGGTAGCATTACAATCTCTCGATTATGATTGTCTATGATTGAACTTTCAGGTGTGACACCGCTTCGCAACATTGCCAACATCGACAAATCGCTTCTGGAAGACATTCAAACTTGGACTCCCGTCATCCATTCCCCAAGAGTCCAACGCGAGAAACCATATCTTCTCAGATTCTTCGAAAATGATTCGGAAGATGAAAACTTGTACGAGTTCCAGGGAGCGAGCAAAAGTCACGAAAACCTGCCTTACCTCTTGATCAAGGAAGTGGAAAGATTCCATGAGCTCAAACGCTCCAAGTGAGTTTGTTTCCCATTGTTTTATCTTTCTCAATGAGCTCCGTTTCTAATTCTCGAATCAGCATTCAATCCATTGAGTTTCAGATCTTGTGACACTCTCGCTGACACAGCCCATTTCGGAGTCACTCGCGACACGACTACGATGTACGATAGATGGGATCTTTCGATATGGCGTCAGGAACTCCCATTCAAACAAGTTGCCTCTGTCGCCCCAACTGCCGACTGGCGTTGTGCCACGAAAATGGACAAGATGGCTCTTCCATTCGATCCCAAAAAGATGACCATTGCCGGAAGATACATCGTCCACCGTGGATTCGTGTCGAAAATGCCCTACATGCTCGTGTTCGGCAACAAGATTTCCTTCCACAACAAGGAAGGAGGTTATCAACTGATGCCTCCGAATTTCGAATTTGACCTCCTTCCTTATTTGGAATGTTGCGATGGAGAAGTTGTTCCCGGGCTCTACGAGTTTCTGGACAAGAATCAGGAGCAGTTCGGTGAAGTGTATAATGAAGTGGCACGGATGACCAGAGTCGTCAACAAGGCACCGAAGAAGAGTCTTGTCAAATATTTCAAATAGTAGTTCATTTTCGGTTTCAGATTGATTCTTTGTTTTATAATTGTTTGATTTTCTTGGTTACATCTAATTTTCAAGTGCCCTTCCACTTGCTCTTCTCCCCTCGAATGCCTATTTTTATATCAACATTTATTAATTTATTGTGTTAGGTCCATTATCCTTTTCATTCCCCCTCGATTTTTACAGTCTCCTGCTAATTTTTTGTTCCGGTTTTTTCCCCACTCGAGTAATGTCTGATAAACTTTTATAAATGTAACATGTGTTTGTTTGTGTTTTCAGACGACCTCAAGACACTAGAAATGGGATGAGCCAGTGATCATCTTGTTGATCCAGTCCGTCGTCGGTTATCTGGTGAGATGTGAAAGTGATAGGTCACATCGGACCTGTTTATGAAACTGCTCAAAATGTGTGGAGCGATTTGCTGGAATTCCTGAAATCTTCGCGGTTGGGGAAGCAAATTGGAAACGTTAGTACATAAATGTGGATGGTCGGTTGTCAGAGATATTTAACGTAAAACTGCTCGAGGCTCTCCTTCCAGTGCCGTTTAAATATCGTTATCAGTTTTGATACCAGAGCATCCGGATCTCGGTTTGTCTTTCAGATCGTAGTTCTCTTCCTCAAAATTTTGGAGCCAAAATGTTATCGTCTTACTAAAAATGGTGTCTGCGCCCAACGCTTCACAAAATTTTTGCCGAGCTTCGTTGCTTGCGAAAAAAGTCCACAGCAGAATGTTGATTTTAAAAATTGGTCGCACCGCCCCCTTACATTGCGGTGCCTAATTAGAAGCGAAAATTTCTAATGGGTAGTTCTGAAGAAAATGAAACTTTAAACCAGATTTTCTTTCTGACAAGTATGCAGACTTCAAAGAACTAAAATATTCATCTGCATGTTGAACTTCGCTCTCGAACTCATTTAAATGAAGTCCTCGGTGGTAAATTAAAGGAGAAAATTTCGAATGTTGTGGAAGCACGGACAAAAAGAGCAAAAGAAAGGGAAGAAGAAAAAGAAGACCGAAGTTCAGATACATGCGCTGAGAGATAGCGAGAGATGTTCAGAAAGATCTCTGTTCGGAGAATGATCTTACATCAACTAGACTCATGAAAAGTTACTCATGAAACATTGCAATTATTTCCTCAATCGGAGTACTGCACAAATTCAAAGTGCTGGTTCAAAAATTATGGTCATAAAGAAGTTTCAATTTTGTAGGAACTCCGTCTAAATGCATGATGACAAGACGTCCGAATTTTCTGTTTTGGAATCCCCGCCGTCTGCTCCTATCCTTATAGAATATCCTCCGATGGTGGCTTCAACAGAAATTCGCAGGATTCTGGAAAACACAACTACGAAATCAGATCTGCTGACAATAACGCGGCAGACGACAAATGAGTATCTTGAAACCGATTCCTGAACTGATTTCTTGTCCCGGGTAAGTGCCGACTTTCCATGACTAGCATAACTTTAAAAATTTCAGGGAATCTCGAGCAAATAGTGGATTTTGAGTGTGAATATGGACAACCTAACACCGTCACCTGTTCCACTATCTGTGCCACCAAAACGAATGAAACGACATGGATCAACAGATTACTTCCATTTCGCATCTGCCGCGTTTCCGGTTCTCGTGGTCGATCAAGAATAGTTTGTAAACGGACTCAATTATGGCTCAAAACTGAATGCAGAAATTTCTACACTACCAAGCAGTGCACATCAAATGATCAATTGAAATTCAAAAGAAGTTTACTTCCACTCCATGCTGGCTCATGTACGTACGATAGAAGACGACAGATGACATGTCTCGAGGAGCATATTCTTACTGAATTCAACATGAGAAGGCTCGGCTCGTCCTGTTTTTTCCTCTGACATACCGTGGATATGGACCAAAATTTTACGCTGATGTTAGATGTTTCTCTGTTCGTGAGTTTTCTAAATACAGCCCAAAATTGACCAGAATGTGTAGTTAAGTTGCTTGCAGATCTTCGAGATAAGCCAACTTTTCTGCTCTGTTTTGGTGAGAGAAGAGCGCATTTTCTGATATTTTGAGTCGCAAAGCTTCATGCTTCAAAGCTTTCATGTTTTTTCAGCTCTGTTTTTAGTTAATCCTCACTATGAAAACCATTTCTAAATTTCGATTTTTTACAGATATTGGCTGCGATCAAGAAACAAGTAATCTGGAAAACTGAATCTGCAAATGTTGCTTGCTGAAGAGATGAACATTGTAAATCTTTGCTGGAATATATGAAGCAAAGAACCCGCACAAAACAGGACGGATTTAGCGACACGAATCCGACAAACATTTCCGTATATTCAGGCCAAGAAACGTCTGTCAATCAAACGGTCAATTCTACTGTTTCGCGGGACCTGATCAGTATGGACGATTGGCCTATGGTATTGAAGTAGGCTTTGAAAGCTAAAGAAGTTTCTGAAGCATTTCATAGCTTTGAAAGACAAAGCTTCTTTTTGAATACTATGATTCTCAGGATTTATGCATTTGATAAAAAAGAAACACACAGACGGAAAATCCTACCTCTTCTATCTGACTTTCTTGGTCACTATCAGGTTTCGAGCACCCTCTGTATCCAGTCTTTGCTTATTTATCTATCTTTCCAGAGAACGATATAAAGAAGTATGAAAGTGGCAAAGCCCACGTCTTAGTTGGAACATTGGTAATGGGCGGCGACCAAGTTGAACCTTTTTTATTTCTCAGAATGGATTTCTCATGCGTTGGAAACCCCGACTGCCAAGTTTGGGGACCTTAACATTATATCTACCGAATCAGGTCAACATACTATTCGATGCATTTTTCAATGGGTTCTCCAGTCATTCTCAAGTCGTTTCGAAACTTAACTGTATTACTCGCGAAGTGATACCCTCTGATCCGAACGACTATAGGGGCGAAAAATCGCCCACCCAGATATAAGAACTTCCACGAAGGGAATTTTTGAAGAAATTATTTTTTCTCGAGATATGACGATTTTTTAAAATTGCGAAAAAAAAAGTTTAAAATGACCGTATTTTGGTAATTTTTTGAGTTTTTCCAAAAATCAAAGTGGTAGATGGAGGAACTTTTTTAGCTCTCATTTTTTGTCTCTAGCATGTTTCGGATATCTTTTGTCTAAAATTATGAAATTTCCGGTCAAACACGAAGTCGAAAAAAATTCTCAGATAAAATTTTTTTTGATATTCATAAAAAGATGCGCCATATCAGAAAAGACATCACAATACAAATTTTGAGACACCTCATCGGGCATTTTCGAAAGATAAATGTCGATTTATTGGTAAAATCGACCTAAATCTCGATTTTTTTGGACATTTCATAACTGATATTTTTTCGATTCGGACTTTTACCGGAATTATTGATTAGTTAACGTTATCAGGTGTCCGATCATTTGTTTGCTGAAGTTTAGTTTCCTTTCGGGGCACCCTGGAGTCGTCTACCAAATGGTCACCACAAATGAGAAAACTCAAAAAAAAAATTTTCAAAGTTAATATTTTTCTTGTTTTTCTGGTTGTTTCTGATTGGATTTTATGGTTTTCATACGAATTGTTCCAAAAATCATGAAAAATAGTGGATAAAATGACCTCAAAACATAAGCTCCTAAAAACAACCATATTATTTATTGTGGCACTGTGTAATCGACTCTTTATTGGTTTTTTTCATGGTTCTCGGAACAATTCGTATGAAAACCATAAAACCCAATCAGAAACAACCAGAAAAACAAGAAAAATATAAACTTTGAAAAATTTTTTTTTGAGTTTTCTCATTTGAGGTGACCATTTGGTAAACGACTCCAGGGTGCCCAGAAAGGAAATTAAACTTCAGCAAACAAATGATC